>JBBPBX010019208.1:7024-20664 GCA_038048925.1 Garcialebias charrua
AAAACGCATTTTCTTTCCTTTTAAATAATTTTATCTTTTTTTTTGTGCCACTCAGGTGTTTTTGGTTAATTTCACTCAGTTGTTAAATTTTTAAAGTAAAATGCTTATAGATTGAATCATAATACAAAATTTATACTTAAACATCCCTGCCATTTCTGAACTATAACATTTCCAACTTAGTACAATGACTATTCTTGAGAAGCTGTAATATAGTTGATAAATTGTCTTTTTGAATATGTATTTTAAAACATGTTTATATCGGGGGGTTCATAATAATTTTGTCATTAAAAGCAAATTAACAAATTCATTTTTCTTCCTTTCTTATAGGGTAACAGTAAAAGCACACAGTCTCACATAAGTTTATAAAACTGTTATGAGCTTTTGCAGAAAAATTGTGGCTTCTCATTCCAGCCACTTGCAGCAACCAACCTCACCTGGAAAAGGAAGACCAGTGCTCCCTCCTGAAGCCAGACCTGAAGGGTTAGCTCACTGGGAAAATGCCTGACGGCCAAGTCTTGGTTCCTCGAGTCCAACCGGGCCAAGTCCAAAAGAAACAATAACATGCCACTTTATCATGAACCCACCACCTGCAGGGAAAGCTGTCAAGGTAGGATGCAGTGCAAGCCAGGTGGCATGCGAGGGTGGGGTCCTGGAGTGCATTTCAGTTCCTGATGAGCTAAACTGGCCCTATATGGACATGTAATTTCAACTGACTGAAACTGAATTTTTACTGGTTATAAAAATATATTTTTCTTTTGTCTTATCTTCAATTTTCAAAAAAAGTTGTGTTAAAATGAAAAATGGCCATTCTGTTAAAATGGTTGTCAAGCTAAGAAACTTTTGCTTGAGCATCACATATTTATCTTTTTAAAAACTTGGTCATGTGCTGAGTAATGATTCTGCTTATGTAATTATTATAGTATCACCATCAAAATCCACTTATTTGAAAAACACAAAGTGACACAAATATACAAAGTGACACAAATACACATGTCAATAACAAAAACTGTGAATATAGTAAAGTTTTAGTGCACTGATGTCTTAATTCTAGGGGTACGAATCTCTCAGTGTCTGAAGAATCGATTTGATTTCAATTTTTGATGCACCGAGCGATTCAATTAAAAATCGATTTTCAATTCTAAAACAATTTTCATTCCAGGATCGATTTTTGATTCAGAATCGATTTTCGATTCTGAAACAATTTTCAATTGAAATCATAAAAAGATTAAACAATAATGTAAACAAACAAAACATTTATTTAAAACAATAATGTATGTTTGTAGCAAACATTGATATTGTCAAATAATACAGTATAAATACAGCAGCCATACAGCAGCCTGAATTGTGAGAAGATGTGTATATGAATAGAATGCTGCAGCTTTAATCGAGGAGGTCACTGGTGTCTATATCCAGCAGTCACTGTGCGAGAGGCAGGGGACACCCTGGACATGTCTCCAGTCCATCACAAATAATTCAAAATACAAACGTAAACAAAGATTTCAGCCTACTGTATTGCATAAACATTTAACTCAAAATAAAATAGACTTCAAAATCATATTGCATTCATCCATGTTTCAAATGTGTATGGATGGATTTTGTTTAAAAGATTTGTTTGGTAAATCTTTTCAACAAAAGCCATCTATCCATCATCTTTACCCGCTTTATCCTTATCGGGTCCTGGAGGTCACTGGTTCGGGTCAGATTTCTTCTTCTTTCTGCCACCTTTCATTTTATGTATTCTTTCATATACTATGAGTTATGGTTTTATTTTCTTTATCTTTTGGGTTTTAATGTAAAAAATAAATTAAATTAAAAAAATCGATACCGGGGCTTTTAGAATCGATTCTGAATCGCCAAGACTAAGAATCTAGATTCTTTTCAAAAAATTGATTTTTTTTTCCTGCACCCCTACTTAATTCCACGCAAGAGTTTGTAAAGAAAATGTTACATTCTGTCCTTTTCATTGTGAATATTTGTCACATACACTTGTCAAATCACTGCCACTGTCTCAAAGAATTTCTTAGAGAAAAAATAAAAAACATGGAAAAAGATGACATTGAGAGGTTCGCCTACCAGTGGAGGTGTGACAGAACATGACTTGAAGATGGAAACAGGTGACTGAAACATAGAATCTGACTTGGAGAATATGGTTCTCTTGTCTACAAGTTAAACCTGTAAAAGGTCACTTTGAGATTTTTATTAATGAAAAGTGCGTTATAAATGGAATTCATTACTATTATTAAGGTTTGACAGTCATCATGAGTGCAGAAAGAGGGGGTGAAGGGACAACATACAGACAAAGATGACAACAACTGGTGGAGATTCCATCCATCCATCCATTTTCTTCCGCTTATCCGGGGTCGGGTCGCGGGGGTAGCAGCCTAAGTAGGGAGGCCCAGACTTCCCTCTCCCCAGCCACTTGGAGCAGCTCCTCTGGGGGAATCCCAAGGCGTTCCCAGGCCAGCCGAGAAACATAGTCCCTCCAGCGTGTCCTGGGTCTTCCTCTGGGTCTCCTCCCGGTGGGACATGCCCGGAACACCTCACCAGGGAGGCGTCCAGGAGGCATCCTAACCAGATGCCCGAGCCACCTCAACTGGCTCCTCTCGATGTGGAGAAGCAGCGGCTCTACTCCGAGTCCCTCCCGGATGACTGAGCTTCTCACCCTATCTCTAAGGGAGAGTCCAGCCACCCTGCGGAGAAAACTCATTTCAGCCGCTTGTATCCGAGATCTTGTTCTTTCGGTCATAACCCAAAGCTCATGACCATAGATGAGGGTGGGAACGTAGATCGATCGGTAAATTGAGAGCTTTGCCTTTTGACTCAGCTCTCTCTTCACCACGACAGACCGGTACAGCGCCCGCTTCACTGCGGACGCTGCACCTATCCGCCTATCGATCTCACGCTCCAGTTTTCCCTCATTCGTGAACAAGATCCCGAGATACTTAAACTCCTCCACTTGGGGCAGGACCTCCTCCCCGACCCGGAGAGGGCATGCTACCCTTTTCCGGCTCAAGACCATGGCCTCGGATTTGGAGGAACTGATCCTCATCCCGGCCGCATCACACTCGGCTGCAAACCGCTCCAGTGAAAGTTGTAAATCACGAACTGATGAAGCCAGTAGGACCACATCATCTGCAAAAAACAGAGAAGCGATTCTAAGGCCACCAAAACGGATCCTCTCAACACCTTGGCTGCGCCTAGAAATTCTGTCCATAAAAGTTATGAACAGAATCGGTGACAAAGGGCAACCTTGGCGGAGTCCAACTCTCACCGGAAACGAGCCTGACTTACTGCCGGCAATGCGGACCAAGCTCTGACACCGGTCGTACAGGGACCTAACAGCCCTTATCAAAGGACCTGGTACCCCATACTCCCGGAGTACCCCCCACAGAACCCCCCGAGGGACGCGGTCGAATGCCTTCTCCAAGTCCACAAAGCACATGTAAACTGGTTGGGCAAACTCCCACGCACCCTCCAGGACCCTGTTGAGGGTGTAGAGCTGGTCCAGTGTTCCACGACCAGCACGAAAACCACACTGCTCCTCCTGAATCCGAGGTTCGACTATCCGACGGACCCTCCTCTCCAGAACCCCTGAATAGACCTTACCAGGGAGGCTTAAGAGTGTGATCCCCCTATAGTTGGAACACACCCTACGGTCCCCCTTTTTGAATAGGGGAACCACCACCCCAGTCTGCCAATCCAAGGGAACTGCCCCCGATGTCCACGCGATATTGCAGAGTCGCGTAAGCCAACACAACCCTACAACATCCAGAGCCCTAAGGAACTCCGGGCGAATCTCATCCACCCCCGGAGCCTTGCCACCGCGGAGCTTTTTAACCACCTCGGCGACCTCAGCACCAGAGATCGGAGAACCCGACCCAAAGTCCCCAGGCTCCGCTTCCTCAGTGGAAGACGTGCCAGTAGGATTGAGGAGGTCTTCGAAGTATTCCGCCCACCGACTCACAACATCCCGAGTTGAGGTCAGCAGCACGCCACCCCCACCATAAATGGTGTTGGTCGCGTACCTCTTTCCCCCCCTGAGACGCCGGATGGTGGACCAGAATCGCCTCGAAGCCGTACGGAAGTCATTCTCCATGGCCTCTCCGAACTCCTCCCACGCCCGAGTTTTTGCCTCAGCAACCACCCGAGCCGCATGCCGCTTGGACTGCCGGTACCTATCAGCTGCTTCCGGGGTCCCACAAGCCAAAAAGGCCCAATAGGACTCCTTCTTCAGCCTGACAGCATCCCTCACTGCCGGTGTCCACCACCGGGTTCGAGGGTTGCCACCACGACAGGCACCAACAACCTTGCGGCCACAGCTCCGATAAGCTGCCTCGACAATAGAGGCGCGGAACACGGCCCACTCGGACTCCATGTCCCCCGCCTCCCTCGGAACGTGTTCAAAGCTCTCCCGGAGGTGGGAGTTAAAGCTCCGTCTTACGGGAGACTCTGCCAGACGTTCCCAGCAGACCCTCACAATACGTTTGGGTCTGCCAGGTCTGACCGGCATCCTCCCCCACCATCGGAGCCAACTCACCACCAGGTAGTGGTCAGTTGACAGCTCAGCCCCTCTCTTCACCCAAGTGTCCAAGACATGCGGAGATTAAAGAAGAAAATATGGATAATGCCACCGAGTCGAACATATGAATACTGAGACATTATTGTGAGCAGACTGGATTCAAATATTGACATTTGCACAAAAGACACGGTCCCATGATGTGTGTGGACAACCATATGCTACTGTGACAACACCATCAATCATTAAAAGAGAAACAATAAAATATCATTCAGTTTAGAAAACATTGTTCTCCAGGAATAATTACGTTAAAATCAAAGAATCACTAACTGTGGTCGAAAGATGTATTGATGTCTGTTGATGCACTGAGCCCATATATCATGTTGCCGCTTTTAAGTGTTGAACCCACGTGCAGGCAGAATACAGGAGACTCCCAGGTAAAATAAGCTATTTGAATTTACATGACAAAAACAAAAGCTGACAGGGCAGCAGCAAAACTTACTTTTTACGGAAATGACAGAGGAACAGAGCATGTAGCCCTATGGGAAGACAATCCACAGACAAATGACAGGAAACAAGGACACCAAATAAATACAGACACTGATGAGACAGAATGACAAGCACCTGAGGTGATTAGGATGAGACACAGGTGAGACAAGAGCTGAACCTCAAGGAGAAGGAACACTGAGGGGTGGATGAAACATGAGGATACAGAGAAGACAGGACAAATCTGAAAGTTATGCACCATAACTCATTTTCCCTGAAGGAAGGGAATGAAGTGCAACATATGACTATGGGAAATTGCGCCCCCGCACAATTACCTGAAGTAATACAATAACGCCTTTACGGCAGTGGGCATCAGCGTCACCACAGAAGCCCCGCCCTCTGGGCATAAAGACGACTGCGCCCATCTTATCGGTCTCCAAGTGCACTTCACCGAGCTTGGGCATTGAAAAGGCAAACGTATGTTGCACCTCGTTCCCTTCCTTCAAGGAACATGAGTTATGGTGCATAACTTTCAGTTCCCTTATCAGTCAGTCACTCTCTGTGCAACATATGACTATGGGAACGTAATTCATTCACGCCCTTGAAACGCTCTGCAAAATGTATGCTTGTGAGAACTTCTGCCTTTATACTTTAGGCGTTTTGGTTAATCTCTACTGTGAGTTAGAGAGTACAGCCTGAGTGACGTCACATGCAGTGACATCCAAACTATAATGCTATGCAAACGTGTTCGTTGAACTCCAGTTTGCAACAGCACAGATGTCTGCAACTGGTACGCCCTTAAAAAGGGACCACAAGGCACCTAGGCCTCAAGTGGAATGGGCGTGTACCCCAGAGGGCACCTGTTGACCTTTGCTACTGTATGCCCTATTTATGGCCTCAGTCACCCAGTGTGAGAGGTGCTGCTTTGAAAGGGCTCTGCCAGCAGCTGGATTGGCAAAACATACAAACAGCTGGTTTGTTTTTCTCCAACTGACAGTTCTTTCAATGTAAGCACTTATTTTACCTTTTTTTCTTTCTTCTCTCTAACCCCCCTGGTTCTCTGGCGGCTATTCTGGGGGTGGGGTCCGATACGGTGACGGGCCGTCGGGTGTTGTCTTGGACTATTGGGGGGTTCGGGGCCTGGGGGTTTCGCCGTGGGCGGGGCTGGCGGTGCGCTCCCTCTGGGGCTGCTTGGGCTCGGGTGTCCTGTCCTGTCCTGTCGGCAGGGCACGGGTTGGGCCGGATCTTGGATGTCGGCTGTTCTCCGCCCCAGAATGAATGGGCCTACCTCCTGGGTTTGGATGTGGGCTGCCCCATGTAGGGGGCAGGTACATGTCTTGGACCTAGGGGGTATAGAGTGTGCATCGGGATTATGAATGGAACGTGTCATTATTGTTTGTCTTTCTGGGAGTGAGGGTGAGGATGAGGGTGGGTCTGAATGAGTGTGTCTGTGTATGAATGTCTGTCAGGCTGGGACTTGGACTGCCCCCTCTCTGATACATCTGAGGCTACTTGGTGTCGCGCTCCTGCCATGTGGCCCCCTGGTGGGTGTTCCCTTGCCTGCGGGCGTGCCTGGAGCCTTCGCTGTCTGGGGTTGGGCGTGTGTCGACTCTGCCTAGTGACTACCTGGTGGGGCTTGGGTCCTCTGGTCCTGTCGGGTCTGGGCCTGAGGGGTGGACGTCCCCGGTGCCGGGGCCTAGGTGCCCGGGCCTGGGGCTACGTTAGTGCAACGGGCTCCGGCGGAGGCCTGTGAATTTGTCGCTGTTGACCCCGGGGGGTCATTGTGTGTAGTCACTGGTGGGGCTTTTCCTGTTATCCCCCTTTGGTCGGATCTGGGGAGTTGGTGAGTGGCTCGTCCTGTTCGGGTGGCCCTGGAGACTCTGGGCTTGGGGTCCTTCTTGGGGTCTTGGTCTCTGGTTGCCCCTTTGCCTGCCTCGGACCTTGTGGGGACGGATCTCTGATGCTTCACAGTTGCTATTGAATGTTCTATTGGAGGAACCTTTTTCACTTATGCATGCTCACAACCACACACAAATGGATGCAGGGATGTATATGTAGATATATGTAGATATGTAGATGGGTATATGAATGAATATGAATGTATGTGTATGTATACTATATATATTTGTAGGTATGGGTATGTATATATGGAAATCTACTGCAAGGTCATAAATGTTATTAGTCTTTATGCGAGTGTTGCTGTGTTCTGTCATGTACTTTGCAGGATTGCAGACAGAGGTTGGGTGTATTTGCCTTATGCTTTTTTGTGGATAATTGTTGTGTTTTGTTGTCTTACTTTCCGTCTTTCCTTTCTCTCTTAAAAAAAAAAATTATACCGGTGTGAGAGGATGGCTGTAAGGTGAGAAGGGAGGCCATCTATAAAGGGGGAAAAAATGTAAGCACTTAGGGCCCTGACAGGGCAAAGTGCATTCAACCTCCTCTGCCCTTCAGTGAGGACAGAGTGGGGAGGAAACGTTGAGAGCTCAAAGTCCAGACTTCTGGGATTTAGAGTTGGAACCTTTGGCACATTTGTAGGGTTTGGACACAGGGTGACCATTGACCCGTCAGGGGCAAACCTGGTACACATTGGTTGCACAGATAAAGTGTGGCTGTCACCCACACGTTTAGCTGAGCAAAGAGCTAAGAGCAAGGCAGTTTTATAAGATAACAAATCTATCTTAATGCTGCTAATAGGCTCAAATGACCACAGTCAGTGAGGATCCACAACTTCTCCTCCACTATAACCCTCAGCACTGGCTCTCCTCAAGGATGTGTGTTAAGCCCTCTTCTGTTCACTCTGCTCACACATGATTGTACAGCCACCCATCCAGGCTGTCATATTGTAAAGTTTGCAGATGATACAGCTGTGGTGGGCTGCATCACGAACAATGATGAGTCCAGCTACAGGCAGGAGGTGGAACATCTGGAGAGCTGGTGCAAGGACAATAACCTTCACATAAATGTGAAGAAGACAAAGGAGATGATTGTGGACTTCAGAAGGAACAAACACACCCACACCCCACTGAACATAAGTGGATCTGCAGTGGAAGTGGTCTCCAGCTACAAGTACTTGGGTGTACACTTGAATGATAACCTCAGCTGGACCAACAACACCACCAGCCTGATCAAAAAAGGTCATCAGAGACTCTACTTCCTCAGACGGCTGAGACGAGCTGGTCTGAGTAGCCCGGTCCTCACCTCCTTCTACAGGTGTGCAGTGGAGAGCATCCTGTGCTCCAGCATCAACGTGTGGCATGGAGGCTGCACAGCTGCAGAAAGAAAAGCTCTACAGAGAGTGGTGAAGGCTGCACAGAGGTCTGTCGGAGTCAGTCTCCCCACTATCACAGACATTTACACCTCCAGATGCAGGAAGAAGGCCACCTGTATCATGAAAGACCCCACTCACCCTGCACACACACTTTTTGCCCCACTCCCCTCAGGAAGGAGGTTGAGGAGCATTAAGTGTAGAACCACTAGACTGAGGAACAGCTTCTACCCTGAGGCTGTTAGACTCATGAATAAATAAATAATAAGAATAATCACTGCAAAATATCACATCATGCTGATGCTGATCTGTTTTCTTGTTGCTGTGTTCATCTGTGACCATTTGCTCATATAGATTCATGTTCGTGCGGCTGTCTGTTTGTAATGATTTTGTTTTTCTATTACATTAGTGCTTAGTGTATTTCTAGTTGATGTTTTTCTTAGTCAATCCTAGATGTTATTACTGTTTTTCTCTTACATTTTGTTGTTGAATGTAACTGGGACCCTGTGTACATAATCTCGTTTCATCACATGTACCACATGCGGTGCAAATGACAATAAAGATTCTCTGACTCTGACTCTGAAATGGAGGCTCACAAAGAGCATCCAGGACTAACTGGAGGTCTCAATCAGGGGAGTCCTGCTGGGGGGCCTTTTCCTTAGTACGTCCTTCATGAAACGTATCATGAGAGGGTGGGCACCGGGTGTTTTTTGCCCCCCACTCCCAGCTTTCGTGGCATGCCAAGATGGCTGAAAAAAACACCTTGATTGTGGAAGATGAGCTGCCTTTTTTTTTCAGCAGGTCCTGTAAAAAGGTGATGAGTTGGACCAGGTCACATGAATATGAAATAATATTCCTCTCTAGACACCAAGCCTCAAAAACACGCCATTTACGAGCGTAGAGAGTCTGAGTTGACTGTGCTCTGGCTCCTTGTATCGTGTTTATGACGTTGCTGGGAAGGCCAGAGGCCATCAGCCTGTTCCTCTCAGCGGCCAGGCTGAGAGCTGCCACAGTTCTGGACGTGGGTGAAAGAGCTGCCCGTGTGCCTGAGTCAACAGGTCCCTGTGGGGGGGCAGCTGCCACGGTGTTCCTGACAACAGTGAGATTATCTCTGGGAACCACGGTTTCTGTGGCCACCTGGGGGCTATTAATATCAGGGAAAGAGCTCCCCTGCGTACACGTTCCAAGGTCACCTGAATCAGAGGGACGGGTGGAAACGCGTAATATAGCGCCCCTGCTGGCCAGCTGTGGGCCAGGGTATCTGCTCCCAGCGGTGCGTCTGTTTCCTTCAGAGAGAAGTACAGGGCGCAGTGCGTGCTGGTTTTGCAGGCGAACAGATCGACAGATGACCGCCCGTATCGTGACCAGATCTGGTCCACGACCCTTGGGTTCAGCCTCCATTCTGAGGCTAACAGCAGTCCTCTTGAGAGGGCGTCTGCCCCGTGGTTTTTCTCGCTCGAGATGTGTGTCGCCCTCAGGGACAGTATTCTGGGGCCGCACCACGTGACCAGCTTGTGTGTCAGACCGAGGAGGGGTCAGGACCTTGTCTCCCCTTCCCTGTTGATGTAGGATACTGTTGTCCTGTTGTGTGATTTTACCAGGACATGCTGTCCTGCAATCAGTCCCTTTTGAAAAAGTGTTTCGTTGACAGGTAAACAGCCTTCAATTCTAGGAAGTTGATGTATAATCTTGCTTCCTGTTGTTTCCAGAGGCCTTGGGCGTTCTGATTTCTGAAGACGGCTCCCCATCCTCCCTTTGAGGTGTCTGTTGTGATTACCACATGAGACAATACTCGTCCCAGCGGGACGCCTGTCGTGAACACTGAAGGGTCCCTCCAGGGTTCCAGGGCTGTCAGACACTCTGAGAGGATTAGAATCCTCCCTGCTCGCCTGAGGGGGGCAGGACGAGTTTGTTTGTTTAGCCATATTTGCTGAGCACTCATTTTTAATAGTACCTGTGGCACGCAGGGAATGGCTGCTGCCAGCAGGCCCAAAATGCGCTGGCAGAGCTTGAGGGACACTCTCTGGCCCGGTTGAAAGCGTGCCAGACAGAGGCGTATCGAAGAAATACGCTCCACTGAAATTCGTGCTCTGTACAAAATGGTGTTGACCAGTACTCCCAAAAATACAGTAATCTGGGATGGTTTCAGATTGCTTTTCTGCAGGATACATTTGTTTGTTGATCCATATCTGTAGAGGGCGTATTCTTAATAAGGCCCAGGGCACACAGACAATAGCTGCTGCCACCAGGTCCAAGAGACACTGGCACAGCTTGAGAGGCACTCTCTGGCTTAGCTGAAATGTGCTAGGCAGAGGTGGAGGGTTGGAACCCGTGCCTCTGAAAACCTTGCCCTGTACAGTGTGGAGTTGAGCTGTACTCCCAGAAATACGGTAATCTGGGATGGGGCCAGGTTGCTTCTTGCCAGGTTTATAACGAAACCTAGAGCTTCCAGGTGAGACATCACCCTCTCTGGGTGCTGCGGTGCCTGGACTCTGTTGTGTCCAGGAATGGGCAGATTGTCTAAATAATTCAGAACTCTGACCCCTTGATCCCTCAGCGAGGTCAGGGCTACGTCCAGGCATTTCGTGAATGCCCGGGAGGCGGATTTCAGGTCAAAAGGTACTGCCAAAAATCTCGGACGTGGTGCCCCTGAAGGTAGAGCGGAGATATTTTCTGTGGCAGGGCAGGATGCTCACGTGGAGGAAAGCCTCTTTCAGATCCACCATGCAGAAGTAATCTCTCGGTTGAACCGAGCAGATGACTCGTCTGAGTGTCAACATCCTGGATTTGTATGTTTTTCTTCTTATGTTCAGACCCCGGAGGTCCAAGATGGGCCTCAAGCCCTGTTCCCGTTTTGGGACCAGGAAGTACTCAGTAGTCTGAGACTTTATTGTCGTGTGTGGATGGCCATTTCTCTTTATTACACAAGCGTCTGAGTGTGTTTAATTGTTCTGAACCAGCTAGTCTGTGCTCCTCTAACACAGATACTGGTGGTAAAAGTTCGTCGTCGTTTTCTCTCCCTCTGTGAGTGAAAACGCCTGTAATGGTGCAGGGGCATCTCAGGGTCATGCAGGCCTCTGTTTTCTCTCTGCACCGCAGGAGAAGTACTGGGGTGACCCGTGACTTCTGCACAGAGACACTAAAATACTATGTGGTTTTAGTAGTGCTCCAAAACAACATTTTGTTTTTATTGCACAAGCAAGGGAACATGCTTTGTGTTCTAACAAACATCTTTGTCCCTTCCACGATGGTCTCTTGGACCCCAGGGAGGTTTGAATTTGTGTGGCTTTTCTTTCCCACGGGTGGAAAAGCCCTTATCAGTGAGGGTGTTGGTCGCCAGTGTCACTGCGTGACAACCGGTTCAGTCCTACTCTTCTCCAGAGCGACTGTCCGGTGCGCCCGAAGGGTAGGCAGTAAAGTCTGCCATCCTATGGACCTCATCCAGTGGCTTTACTGTCTTTTTCCCTTTTGTTGGTGGCCCCCTGCAGCTCCTGCAGCTTTTCTGCCTGGTGGGCCTGCAGCATCGAGGCCGTGCAGGCCGCTGGGCACTGAGTGTGCTAGATCCTTTCCAGCTGCACTGCTGATAGCATGGTTCGCTGACAAGCACTGTTGCAGCTTGTTGTGAAAAGTCATCTGCTCTCTCCTCGACGCCTTGCGCCGTCATTGGAGGCTTCGTCGGGGGCAGTAGTTGGCTTTTCTTCTCTTTGGAGGAGTTTCCCTCTGCTTGTCCTTGTCCACTCCACCAGAGTCCTCGGGCCCTGACATGGTTTATATCCGAGAGTCATCCTTAGCCTCATAGGTGGATAAGCTCTCAGCGTCACAATGTTCTCATCGTGGGCATAGGAAAACTACCAGTCAGCGTAGCTGAACAGGTAAGCAGAAATTCCTCCTCCTGTACTGTGCTGGTCAGAGAGCCTCCTTGTTAGCAGGGGCTAAACATGGAGGTATTAGTGAGCTCGCTCGCGGTGCTAAATGGGCCATCGAGCAGCGTAGCAATCGTAAACAAACTTAGTTAGCAACTGTGCGATGAACTCTATCGTCGATTCGGCTACACAGGATAGCGAAACAGATAAAACATAAGTAGGTTAGCTAGCAAGCTAGACCAAGCATTTTCACATACCTCACAATGGAGTCCTTCGTTGTCTGCTCATAGCCGCGCTAATTGTGTTAGCAATGCTAATTGTTAGCAGTGGTTCACGAGCCTGACATCGTCCCGCGCTGTCATGGGAGCTCTCGGTTAGCCGGGCTAACCGTGGGAGCTAGCTAGTTAGCAGCGGGGTTACTCGATTTCCACTTGCCTTTCTCCGGGGTCATCCACGAGAAAAGCGTTGAGTGTCTTCGCGTGTAACATCCCTGAGCAGACTGGACAGGCCTCGTGGGTGTCCGTCCGTTGCTTAAAAGCGGTTAGCCACATCCGCTGGAGTCGGTTCGGGAGCCGGAGCTCACTGGCCTGCTGGAGTTCTTTGTCCGAAGAAGTCCTCTCGCTGAGCTGCTCGCGGCTGCTAGCCTGTTAGCTCCGTTAGCTTAGCAGGTAGCGTGTTGTGCAATTAGCGTCTGCTAACTGAGCGGCGAAACAGCAGAAAAATAAAAGGCACGGGAGCTGGGGCTTGCTGGCCTGCTGATCTTCTTAGAATTTTTGGGTTTTCGCTTTCCCTTCTCAGGAGCCATGGCTGAGAAGAGTCAAGCTCGTTAGCAGTACTAACGTTGTACGAAGACGTCTCCTTCGTCGCGTCGCTTTCGCTGGCTAGCCTGCTACTCGTTAGCAGGGTAGTGGTGTGACGCAGTTAGCGCCGTCGAGCGAAGCAGCTGCGAAGAGAGAAGCTTCGAGGTTAAATGAAAAACGCTGGACTAGCTTTCGCCAGCCCAGCAATACGCAGGAAATTTCTCTGTACGCTCAGCGTAGGAAGCAAGCTCACCGCTGGTCGAGTGATGTAGTTACAGAGAAGTCCCACGAAGTTCAGGTATAAGCGAGGTGAAGGGCAAAAAGAGACCAATAAGATGGGCACAGTCGTCTTTATGCCCAGAGGTCGGGGCCTCTGTGGTGACGCTGGCGCCCACTGCCGTAAAGGCGTGATTGTATTACTTCAGGTAATCGCGCGGGGTGCAATTTCCCATAGTCATATTTTGCACCGAGTGAGTGACTGATAAGGAAACCCAGAACCTTGACAAAAGTCAAAAAGGGCCTGAACATTGCAGGACTTTAGAAGCGGCTCACTCACTGAAGCAGGTTAAAGCAATCGTCAAGTCCTGCAGTTTGCCAGCTTTGTTTGAGTTTAAACGTCAATTTCCATAAACCTAACATGAGAATTTTATTGATCCTCCCTAAACTAGCATCTAGACTATTATTTTTTACATTTACCGGTAGGCTTTATT
>JBBPBX010019208.1:22650-44696 GCA_038048925.1 Garcialebias charrua
TAAGCACTGGTTGTTTAAAATTATGTTGGTGACTTTTTTTTTTTTTTGCCATACTTTCATTTACAATGTATTTTGATTTTTGACTGTTCATAAGAGGAATATGAAAAAGCTGATGCATAACTTTTTATAAATTTTGTTCAGTGTAGATACTGTTGCTGTATTTAACAACATAATCTGACAGCTGTAAGGCATCTGTGCCCTTTATAATAATTTGAATGAGTTGTTTTATCACCTGTTGTTGTTAATACTTGTTACAGAAATTAGTTGTTTTGTGAGTGTAAAACCTCTAATCATTGTGACCTTACCAAACTTTCACAAAGTGACCAAAACCTGCAGTGCAGCCGTCATCATTATCTACATTGTAATTATTGTTATTTACTATAGTTTTAAAATGTTTACATAGGTTTAACCATTTTGTAGCTTTATTGTTATCAAGCTCAGTCTTTAGTGTCTTTTAAAAGCTAAGATTTTCAGAGCCAAATTCAATCCTCCCAGTGAATATAAATTATTTAGACCAGGGATATTCAACTGGTGGCCCGGGGGCCAAATCAGGCCCGCGGGTGAGCTTAGTTCGGCCCACCAGTGGGTTTATATTTAAATAAAACTAGATTTAAACTGTAAACTCTCCAGCTCCCCGGGCGCTGACTACGGCTGCTCACTGCACCACCTAGTGGTGGTTGGGTTAAATGCAGAGACCAATTTCGTCTGTCAAGTATGGGAAACAGGAAGGCGACCAAGATGGCGGCTTGAGCGGACGCTCCTTTTCAACCTGTGGCGCCAATTGTTATTAATGCAACTGGAAAACCTTCATTTTAACGCTAAAAACGTTACTTTCTTTGCGCTATTCATCTGAACAGGGAAGAAAACCCTTTTGATAGCGCAACAATGTTTTCAAAAGATAGGAAAAGATCTTCCAAAGAGAACAAAGCACCAGCTTCCAGCAAGAATGTAGCTAACGCGGGACACGACTATATCAAAATGGCGAATCCCCTACCTCCGGATGAAGAAGACTTTCCACTGCTGCCTATCTCACCAGAGGGGACACCTTCTAAAGAACCAGCTCACAAAAAAGCACTCATTGAACAAGGTGAGGAGATGAGCGTGAATAACCCTGATATTATCAAAACCCTCTCCAAGCTAATCAACACGCGCTTCGACACTGTAGAAAAGATGGTGGGTGACAACTCAGTAAAAATTGAGGGGCTCAAGAAATCAATTGACTTTGCCTTTGAAGAAATTAAAGACGTGAAAAAAAGGGTTGGCAACATTGAGAACAAAATTAAAAAAGATGAGGCTACCCTTCTTCAGCTGGAAAAAAGACTAACTGATTCAGAGCGGTACTCCAGACGTGGGAATCTGAAACTTTACGGTGTTCCAGAAACTGTCTCAAAAGAAGACGTGAGAAAAGAAACCATCAAGATCTGTCAAACCATCTTCCCTGAAGGGAAACTCAAGCTACCTGATGTGATTGATACTGTCCACCGTTTGGGAAAAATAAAAGAAAATAATAATAAACCTAGAGGAATCATCCTGCATCCTGCTCGTGATCTACAGCTTTCGCTGGAGCGGTTTGCAGCTGAATGCGATGCGGCCGGGATGAGGATCAGTTCCTCCAAATCCGAGGCCATGGTCTTGAGCCGGAAAAGGGTAGCATGCCCTCTCCGGGTCGGGGAGGAGGTCCTGCCCCAAGTGGAGGAGTTTAAGTATCTCGGGATCTTGTTCACGAATGAGGGAAAACTGGAGCGTGAGATCGATAGGCGGATAGGTGCAGCGTCCGCAGTGAAGCGGGCGCTGTACCGGTCTGTCGTGGTGAAGAGAGAGCTGAGTCAAAAGGCAAAGCTCTCAATTTACCGATCGATCTACGTTCCCACCCTCATCTATGGTCATGAGCTTTGGGTTATGACCGAAAGAACAAGATCTCGGATACAAGCGGCTGAAATGAGTTTTCTCCGCAGGGTGGCTGGACTCTCCCTTAGAGATAGGGTGAGAAGCTCAGTCATCCGGGAGGGACTCGGAGTAGAGCCGCTGCTTCTCCACATCGAGAGGAGCCAGTTGAGGTGGCTCGGGCATCTGGTTAGGATGCCTCCTGGACGCCTCCCTGGTGAGGTGTTCCGGGCATGTCCCACCGGGAGGAGACCCAGAGGAAGACCCAGGACGCGCTGGAGGGACTATGTTTCTCGGCTGGCCTGGGAACGCCTTGGGATTCCCCCGGAGGAGCTGCTCCAAGTGGCTGGGGAGAGGGAAGTCTGGGCCTCCCTACTTAGGCTGCTACCCCCGCGACCCGACCCCGGATAAGCGGAAGAAGATGGATGGATGGATGGATGGATGGAATCATCCTGCAGTTTTCTTCCAGAACCTACAGAGATGCTGTGTGGAGAGCTGCAAAAAATAACACCTTCTTGAAGGAACGCCATCTTCGCTTCACAGAGGACCTGTGTCCAGCGGACCGGATAACCAGAGCAGCACTTTGGCCAGCGATCGAGGCAGCGAGAAAAGAGGGGAAGATCGCCTACTTCGTGGGAGCCCGAGCCTACGTGAACGGTAAAGAAGTGGATCTCCCTGTGAACTAACATGGACACTCCACTCCCCTACTAACTCCGGATAGAAGAGGATTCCTGGAGTCACAAGATCTGTAGGCACTGGGAGCTGAGACTTTAAACTAGCATTTTATGCACCTTGTTCAGAAAAAAGTTCATCTTGATGTAGAAGATTCAAATTCAACTAAAACAGATTGCACTTTTTGCTCTCTGAAATTGTTCTTATTAAGTAGCGTTAACAAAAATAACATTTATGGTTTATTCTTCCAACTTTTCTGTAAATCAGCGCACAGGCTGAAAGCAACACAGCACATTCACTAAAACTTACATCTCTTTTTATAACACTGTCGTTATCTATATGTTCTTTGAATGCCAGGGGGTTAAAAAATTCCACAAAACGGAAAGCTTTATTTCTTTTTGCCAAACAACAAAATACAGATCTTTTTTTCTTTCAAGAGTCACACTCTACTAGTGATGACATAAATTTTTGGAAAAACCAGTGGGGCAACACCCTATATTCATCACATGGTAGCCAGCATTCAGCTGGCACTCTTACACTCAAAAACAAATTTGAAGGTGACATCCTTTTGAATAAATCTGATTCTCAGGGACATTTTGTATTTACAATATTGTCATACTATAATAAAATCATAATTACCATAAATATTTATGGTTATAACTCAAAAAATGAAAACTTACAACTTCTCTCTCTGATAGAACAAAATCTAGCCGATGGTCTAAACAAATTTCCTAATGCAATTATCCTCATGGGAGGGGATTTCAATATGATACTAAACAATCAATTGGACAAATGGCCTCCTCGAGCTCAAGATTCTAACACTCCTCTAAAATCTTTTATGCAGAGATACAGTTTAAAGGACATCTGGAGAGAAAAATTTCCTTTAGACACTATTTACACCTGGAGTAATAATGATGGATCTAAACAATCTCGTATTGATTATTGGTTAGTGTCTGATCACCTACCAAATAATAACTTTACTGTTAACATTCTTCCGACTCCTCTCACTGACCACAAAGCAATATTTATTTCATTACATTTTACTGAAAGCCAAACACAGAATAGGAAAGCTTACTGGATTTTAAACAATTCATTACTTAAAATACACCCAGTACAGCAAAAAATCTCCCAAACAATCTCTTATTTTTTTGATAAAGCCAACTCTGAAAATAAATTTGGTGTCAACTGGGAGTTATTTAAATTTGAGACTACAAAATTTCTAAGGCAATTTGGCTCTGACTTTAAAAAGACCAAGAAAGCTGAAGAAAATAAAATCATTGGTGAAATTATGACGCTCTCCAAAAAGAGTCCTCTAGACCTCTCAGACAATGATAAATTAAATTTAGCTATTTTACAGAATAAGCTGGACGAAATTTATAAAAATAGGGCAGAAGGAGCCTTTGTAAGATCAAGATTAAAATGGTTGGAAGAAGGAGAAAGTAACTCCTCCTATTTCTTTCAACTAGAAAAACATCGTGCCAAATCCAATACGCTCCATGAATTAAATATAGAAGGCCAAGTATCCTCTGATCCAAAAATTATTGCAAACTATATCAGCTCTTTTTACAGTAAACTTTATGCTCTTAGTCACTCTGACAAAAACCCTGAGCCATTCTTAAAATCAGTCAACACGCAGAACATCCTTGACTCTGAACGTGAGATGTGTGATTCTCCTCTTACAGTTAATGAAACTCTTTCATCTATAAATCGTCTAAAAAATAACAAATCTCCTGGGTCAGATGGGCTAACAGGGGAATTCTATAAGCAATTTAGTGATCAACTTGCTCCTTTTCTTACTAAAGTATTTTTAGAGAGCATTGAAAAAAGAACTCTCCCCGCTACTTTAAATCAAGGGATCATTACCCTTATACCTAAGCCCAAAAAAGATAAATTACTTATTGATAATTGGCGCCCTATATGTCTTTTGAACAACGACTACAAAATCCTGGCATCAATTTTTGCGGAAAGAATTAAATCTGTACTAAATACAATTATTGGAGAGGCACAATCTGGATTTATGCAAAATAGGCATATTTCCAATAATATACGACTTGTTCTTGATATCCTTGACTACTCAGAATTAATTACTGATAATAGCTTCATACTCTTCTTAGACTTTTACAAAGCGTTTGACTCTATTAATCACAATTTTATCTTCAGCTGTCTTCATAAATTTGGATTCGGGCCCTTCTTTTGTAGTTCAATTAAAACATTATATAAAAATGCTAACTGTTCTGTCAAATTAAAAAATGGTACCTCCCCTAGATTTAACTTAAATCGAGGAATTAGGCAGGGTTGCCCAATTTCCCCTTATCTCTTCCTTTTAGCCACCCAAATTCTTGCTGACTTTATTTCTATAAATCAACTAAAAGGTATTTCTGTTTTTGGTAAAGAAATTCAAATTAGTATGTTAGCTGATGATACTACTCTTTTTTTAAAAGACAGCAGTCAAATTTCACCAGCTTTAAATTTAATCCAAACCTTCTCTAATGTTTCAGGACTTCACTTGAACTTTAAAAAATGTGAACTTTTACCAGTTAAAGACTGTACTTCAAAATTTATATCTAATATCCCTGTCAAAGAAAGTGTAACATATTTAGGCATAATTATCTCCAAAAACAACTCAGAAAGATGCTCTTTAAACTTTGCTCCATTAATTGACCAAACCAAAAAACGTTTTAATCTATGGCTTCAAAGAGACCTAAGTTTTAGAGGACGTGTTTTATTATCTAAAGCTGAAGGAATATCACGACTTACTTATTCTGCACTTTCCCTAGACTTAGACAATCAAACATTAAAGACTATTGACCAAATGCTGTTTAATTTCCTATGGAAAAATCGTATTCATTACTTAAGGAAATCTGTGGTAATGAGCTCATACGAGAAAGGAGGCTTAAATTTTCTCGATTTCACAACTCTAAACAACACCTTCAAAGTAAATTGGATAAAATCATATTTAAAAAATCCGTCTTCCATGTGGAATATTTTCCCACATCACATCTTCTCAAATTTAGGAGGGCTCGATTTTCTCCTCCTCTGTAATTACAATATAGATAAAGTACCAGTAAAACTTTCTGCATTTCACAAACAAACACTTCTTTCATGGGCACTTATTTATAAACATAATTTTTCCCCTCATAATTTTTTTATTTGGAATAACAAATTTATCCTTTACAATAACAAATCACTTTTTTATCCACAATGGTTCAACCAAAACATCCTTCTAGTGGGTCAACTGTTTAAGAAAAATGGATGTTTACTCAGTTATAATGAATTCAACATGAAGTTTAACCTTGCTGTCACTTCTAAAGAGTATGATATTGTGTTTGATGCTGTTACTAGTGAAATTTGTGAACTCTTTAGAAACAATGTTTTTGATGAACAGAAATCCTTGTTGAATGTAACTGACACCACTGTTGGTAAAGCTTGTTTTTCTTCAACATGTAGGAACAACAGAATTATCCGTGCCCTGTTCCAGCAGGATATTATTTCTATCCCCTCATCTGTCTTCTACTGGAGAAACTTTGTCCCTGACTCACAATGGAAAAATGTGTGGACATTTCATCAGAAACTGATGATAAACAACAAAATGAAAGATGTCTCCTTTAAACTGTTACACAGAATATATCCTACTAATCAATTCATGAAGAAATATATCAAAACAATTGACCCCAACTGTAAATTTTGCAAAGAGCACCCCGAAACAATCAGTCATTTATTCTGGAATTGTTGTATCATTAAGACATTTTGGAAGCATTGTAATAATTTTATCATCAGTAATATTGATTCAAAATTTTCGTTAAGATATGAACACATTATTTTTGGCTTTCACGAAAAGAATATTAATGTTAAAAAAAAACTGGCAATTAATTTAATTATAATATTTGGCAAATACCATATTCACAAATGTAAATTTTCATCATCTTCGCCTTTTTTTCCAGGCTTAATTAAAGAAATAGAATTATATTTATGCACCATTTCTAAGAGTAACAACAAGAAAGCTATAAACACGTTTGAATGTTGTAGCTCCTTGAGTATATTTAATGTATAATTTTATTTTTTATGCACTCATTGTAGAAATCTGGCACCCCCCTGGCATAGTTCTTTTTTTTTCTCTGTGTTCCTTGTTCTTGTAATCTTGTCCCTTGTTCTTTTTGTTCACATTCTTATGATTGTAAATGTATCTGTAGTAAATTAATAAAATAAAAAAAAAGTATGGGAAACATACACAGATGACAAAAATGTGACATTTATTTTTTTATTTATTTAAACAAACTAACTTAATGACAATCACTGCTGGATGTCCTGTACGTTCATCTATTAGAAACTTTTGAAATAAGAAAAGAGAGGAACAATCTTTAAAACATGATTTTTTTTATATGTTTATGTTTATTAAATTTGTTCATTTTTATCAGTTAGTTTCATTCCAAGAAACTTTAAGATTAAATGTGAAAGTAATAAAACTACATTTTTATTTTAATATGAGCATGTGTTAAAATAGTATTTGCCAAAAGCCCATATTACATAGTTTTATTTCAAAAGACAGCAAAAATGTAAATACTGTAGATGAAAAAATATTAGAAACTTTTGGGATTTAAAAAAAAGTTTTTTGTATTACACCAATAACATCCTATTAAAAAGCCTCAGAAGAGAAATGTGTTGATTTATTATACAAATGTTTATTATTATTATTATTATTATTATTATTATTATTATTATTATTATTATTATTATTATTATTTATTTATTTATTTATTTATTTATTTATTTATTTTAATCCAAGAAAGTGTTGTCCTAATTTATGCTCAATAATCCAGGTAAATCTAAAAAGGTTGAGTCAGGTCCTCTGGGCAGATTCTTTGTTGACATGTTTCATCTTTTATCCAAAATATTTCTTCAGTCTGAACAACATCTCAACAACGAAGAATTTGTCCCGAGGACATGACTCAACCTTATTAGATAATAAAGCTTTCTTATCTGGTAAAATAATAGCACTGTCGGAGACATGGCTCAATGATGAAAACACAAATGTTCACATTGAAGGGTATGAATTATATCATATGAACAGAAATAATAAAAGGGGTGGTGGAGTTGCTCTATTTGTTAACAATGAAATAAAATGTAAATTAATTAGAGAAATGTCAATAATTGTTGATAATATTATGGAAATGATAACAATAGAAATAATAAACAAGAAGGATAAAAACACAATAATAAGTTGTGTATATAGATCACCAGGATCAAATATAGAAATAGTCACTGATAAAATCTTGAAACTATTGTAAAATAGTTTTAATAAAAAAGTTTTTTTGTGTGGAGACTTTAATATTGATCTGGGAAATAAAACAGACTCAAATAACATCAGTACATTTATAAATTCAATGTATAGTTTAAATCTGTATCCGTTGATATCAAAGCCAACAAGAGTTACAACTCATAGTGCCAAAATAATTGATAATATTTTCACAAATATAACAAAATGGGGATGTGATAGGTGGTATTTTAACGACTGACTTAAGTGATCATTTACCAGTTTTCACAATCTATAAAAATGATCAAAGCATCACAAACGCAGTTACAACTAAGAAAAAAATAATAAACACATCAAAAAAAGCTTTGGATAAATTAAAAGAAGATCTAGATAAACAAGACTGAATGAAGTGTATGTTGATGATGTGAACAGATCATATGATAAGTTTCTGAATATCTTAGAAGCTCTGTATGAAAATAATTGTGTGCAAAAAATTATACAAAGAGAAATATTGTTGACCAACCTGACAAAAGGGTTGAGAAATGCTTGTAAAAAAAAAGAATTATTTGTATTCATTGCATTCATTCATTGCAGATATGTTCCTGTTTTTGATTTTGTACATCTACCTTGTGGTGTTTTGCTAGTTTTGATACTTTGCATTTCACTTTCTATTTCTCTCCTACGTTTTTTTTTCCTGTTGTTTGTTGTTTAAGGAAATTCTACCATTGCTGTTCATCATTCTTTAGTTTGTAGCAGGTCGCTTTTGTAAATGAGCCCTCGAGGCTCAATGAGATTTACCTGACTAAATAAAGGTTGAATGAATGAATTCATGCTTCTTGAAATTGTGAACACAAAATGCTGAAAATGAAAATAAGAAGTATAAAAATAAATTAGTAGGGAATATAAGGAGAAATAAGAAGGAATATTACTGTATAGTGATTTATTAAATAAAAGTAATGGTGATATGAAAGCAACATGGCTAGTAATGAATAGTGTTCTGAAGAATCATAAAGTAAAAACGGGTATTACAATATTTTTTAAAGGACAACGATGAAATTCATGATGAGAATGAAATTGTAAATGGATTTAATCATTATTTTGTGAATGTTGGATCAAGCCTTGCTGCTAAAATACCAAAAGTAGATAATAATGTGAGCCATTCAATTATAAGTTGTGCAAACAGTATTTTTCTAAATGGAACTGACAAAGAAGAATGAATGTAGTAAAAAAATCTTACAGACAAGAGATCAAAAGAGTGGGTGGACATGGATATGATGTTTGTAAAGTGCATAATGAGTCATGTTATTAAGCTGTTTACATATATATGTAATTTATAATTCTCAACAGGAAAATTCCCAATTAATATGAAAGTAGCTAAGGTAGTTCCTCTTTTTAAAAATGGTGATAAATGTGTGTTCAACAATTATAGACCAATATCCTTGTTACCACAGTTCTCAAAAATTCTAGAAAAACTATTTGTGAACAGACTAGATCAATTCATAGATTAACAAAATATTTTAAGCAACAGTCAGTATGGGTTTAGAGCAAAAAACTCTACTCTCATGGAATTAATGGAACAAATAACTACTGCTGTCGATCAAAAACAATATTGTGTCAGTATTTTTGTTGATTTAAAAAAAAAGCATTAAATACTATTGACCACACTATTCTTCTTGAAAAATTGAACAAATATGGTATTAGAAGACCAGCATTACAATGGATATCTAGCTATTTGAAAGATAGGAAAAAATTTGTAAAGATAAATTATGTAAGATCTGCCCTCTGTAATATCACATGTGGAGTTCCTCAAGGCTCTGTACTTGGAACAAAAGCTATTTATTTTATATGTGAATGACTTGGTAAATGTGTCAGGACTCCTTAAATGTGTCCTTTTTGCAGATGAAACCACATGTTTTTGTTTGGGTAAAGATATAGAACAGATGTTGAAATTGATAGACAGAATTTGTCAAAATACAAACTTGCTTTAAACTCAATAAATTATCATTAAATCTAGATAAAACGAATTACATGATATTCAGTAATAAAAATAAAACTGTTGATGTTCCATTCAAAATTGAGGGTGTTGAGATTTGTAGAGTGAGTGAGGTGAAGTTTTTGGGTGCTATTATTGATGACAAACTGACATGGAAACAACACATAAATTCTGTAAGAAAAAAATAGCTAAATCCATTGCAGTACTGTAGCCTACAAAGTCAGAGACTTATTAAATGATAAAGCTCTGTATTTGTTGTATAACACAATCATTGTTCCACACTTAATCTATTGTATTGATGTTTAGGGGAAGGCGTGTAAAACAATTACAAAGCCCATTTTTGTATTACAGAAAAGAGCTGTAAGAATAATCACCAGAAAGCATTACCGTCATCCATCAAGCACATTATTTTATCAACTGAAGTTCCATGATTTGGTAGATTATAATATTTTATCAGTTATATATAGGGCTCAGAATAACGCATTACCTTTAAATATCCAAATAGATTTTGTTAGAAGACAAAGTTGTTATAATCTTAAAGGTGAAGTCTGCAGTTTCTGTAGAACATCAGCACTTAGAAAAATTTTCAACAAGCAAAGCATTCTGATCCCTCCCCCTCAGAGCCATATATGGCTCTGCCCCCTTGTGGTCTGTTGAAATTCAAATTCAAGCTCTGTTTTTATTGGCTGATTCAAATTCAAGCTCGGTTTTTATTGGCTGGTTACAAACTTTGTTTTTATTGGCTGGAAAATGGCGGGTCACTTTTTCTTTTTAGAAATGCTTATTTACCACCTGGAGAAGCAAGGGGACAATTTTTTTAAAGTTTTTTTCAGAGATTACCTCTCTAACATCAATCTAGTGACAGAGTGAAGAAATATGTTAAAAATATATTGTTAGAAAAGTTACATATAGCAGCTTTAAGGGGACAGAGATATTTGTAAAAACCAAAATTCAGAACTAGTTTGAAGGGACGGTCTACCTCTATGCAGGGAATTAGATTATGGAATAGTTTCGAGAATGAAGTTAAAAATGCCAAGTCAATGTGTACATTTAAGAAAATGATCAAAACTGAATTGTTAAAAAAAATATATGAAGCAGCGTAATGTGTATTGTATTAGTTAGAAAATTAGAAAGAGTTATTCATTTTGTTTTGCTACTGGAAGATTATTATTGTTTGAACTGATTGTTTGAAAAAAGGGGCAGATATAATAAGATTTTTTCTTCTTTCTGCTACCTTTCATTTTTTATATTTAGCATGTTATTGTTTATGGGATTGTTTTGTATTTTATTTTAAAAATGAACAAATTTTATAAATAAAAAAATCTACTGAATGTCTAAGTATTTGTGAATGTTTTACATTTTACTGAACGTTCTACTGTTCTTTTGGGGGGTGGGGTGATTTTAAAAGGTATTTAGAAATTAACATGTAATTCACAAATGGGCTGTTTTCCAAATTCTGATATTTTACTGGTTGACTGATGTTCAATAATATAATTTTACAGTGAAACCAGTCAAACTCAGCTGATCCAGTATGACCAGTTGCCTCACAGTGTTGATGCCTCAGAAACCTCTTTATACATTCTCATGTAAATTCATTTTCCAGCCTGCCAGTGGTAAGATACCTGGAATACCCTTGTTTGTGAATGTGTATAAATACTTAGTGGGGTTTACAAGTAAGCATAAGTATAATTGAGTAAAAATATGACAAGCCATTTGTGTACAGTATTTATTCAATATCATTGATAAAAGTGTAATTTCCTCCTTCTGGATTACAATCTGCACTACAGATCTGTGATCACTAGTTCAACAAACTCTTACTCTTACAATGCTTTTTGCCTTCTGGTGGTATTTTTGTCCAACTGGTTGGAGCAGAAGTTCTACTGTCAGTCAAAGTGTTGAATAACCCAAACTTTAAAAAAAGTAAATACTTAAAAGCTGACCTGTTGAGTTGTTTTTGTCTTAAAATAACTAGAAGAGAAATCATAAAATGTAAATTATTAGGGACACATCTATTTGGTTTTTGGACAAGAAATGCTGTCAATTGTTACAGTTTCATGAATTTTTTTCTCTCGAAGTAAGTAAAGAAAACTTCTGGAATGAGCTGCCGGGTCAGTGAGCTCAAAATTACGGTGGCCCTGAGGTGCAAAACACATTAACAAATAAGGCTAAACACTTTAACAAATAGTTCTGAAACAAATCAACAAATTCTGAAACACTTTAACAAATTCTGAAACAAATTAACAAATTCTGAAACACTTTAACAAATTCTGAAACAAATTAACATTTTCTGAAACACTTTAACAAATTCTGAAACAAATTAACATTTTCTGAAACACTTTAACAAATTCTGAAACAAATTAACATTTTCTGAAACACTTTAACAAATTCTGAAACACTTTAACAAATTCTGAAACAAATTAACATTTTCTGAAACACTTTAACAAATTCTGAAACAATTAACATTTTCTGAAACAAATTAACATTTTCTGAAACACTTTAACAAATTCTGAAACAAATTAACATTTTCTGAAACACTTTAACAAATTCTGAAACATTAACATTTTCTGAAACACTTTAACAAATTCTGAAACAAATTAACATTTTCTGAAACACTTTAACAAATTCTGAAACAAATTAACATTTTCTGAAACACTTTAACAAATTCTGAAACAAATTAACATTTTCTGAAACACTTTAACAAATTCTGAAACAAATTAACATTTTCTGAAACACTTTAACAAATTCTGAAACAAATTAACATTTTCTGAAACACTTTAACAAATTCTGAAACAAATTAACATTTTCTGAAACACTTTAACAAATTCTGAAACAAATTAACATTTTCTGAAACACTTTAACAAATTCTGAAACAAATTAACATTTTCTGAAACACTTTAACAAATTCTGAAACAAATTAACATTTTCTGAAACACTTTAACAAATTCTGAAACAAATTAACATTTTCTGAAACACTTTAGCAAACGAGAGAATCACACGGAAAGGGAATGTCCTAACGAGGCTGACCCGGAAGTGATGACCCGGAAGTGATGACATTTCGACCCGAGATGGACAACACGCGAAAACAAACTAAAGAAAAGCGATCTTTACATGCATCCTTCACATTTAAAAGGTAAGTTATGCTGAGGGCAAAACATAAATATATGAAACATGTTTATCGTCATGATCGCGTTTTTTTCCGACCGAACATATATTCATGTAATGGCAGCGTTACTTTCTACCACAGTGTGCTCCTTTGTCTGGCGTTGGCCAGTAATAAAACCATTATGGTTTTATGTGTGGTTTATGTGTCTGTGTTTTACAATAAAACTGTGGTGATTTCTTAAAAAGTAAGTGTTGCAACGCTGCCTAAAAAACACTAACTTTTAAGGATCAGGATTACTTTATGTTTTATTCACAGATTATGCTCAGTGTTTTTTATTAGAGTGAGGATAAAGTCAGCATTTTTTTCACAATCATAGATTCTGTTTCAATTTTTGCCAAAATGTAATAATAATAATTAAAATAATAATATCAGAGAGAGTACACTGTGTTGAAACACTGATATCTGATTGCAGTACAAGTAAATAAAAACAGATAAATCATTATATTTTATGTCCTTCCTGTCTTTAGCTGCATTTGAGCACCTTTTGATGTTTAGAGCTAAATGAACAGAATGGAAAATATATTTGTTTCCTTGCTGCAGGTCAATCTGCTAGTTTCCTTAAATAGAAACTTTTTGAACTATCAGTACGTTGAATAATCAGTTGAGCTCTTATGCAAAATATATTTAAAAGGTTTTCAGATTTTTTTTAACGCATGATCTACCCTTTTTTGCTCCATACTAGGCCAAAATGCAGAAGAAGACCATCTTTTATCCAGGAAAACAAAGAGTTGTTTTCCGCAAGGGACCCCTTGGATTTCTTCGTCAGGACCCCTCTCCTGAGGCCAAAATGATAAAAAATTATCCTAGTGTGCAGAACAAATCTGAGCCATAGAGAGAGGACATTGTGCGGCGAAATGTTTGTCTGCAGTTCGTCAAAGAGGAGGGGATGTCACAGATGATTCAGAAGTGCTGGGAGACTAGAAGCTGCAGCAGCACCTGCTCAAGAGACAGAAATCATCCTCCAGTCATACAACCACACCATCCAGTGTGCCACAGAAACATCTGGGTGAGCAACTAAGAATGTTGTATTAACAATTTTAAGATGAAAGGACAAAAATTGCCTTAAAAACTGAATATTCCTCCCAAACTGATCCTTGATTTTTTTACAATATAATTTTTTGATTTCTCATAGTGATGGAGGAGTACGAAGGATTGGAGGCTGCAATGCTGAGCATCTCACCCTCTACGCTCCTGCGTCAGAGCAGTACGCACACTATAGTTACACTTGATGAAATTCTAAAATATAATCTGCTTGTGTTTAGTCTCTCTCCCATATTTGTCTCTGTGTACACAGTGTCAGGATCAGCGGAAACAGAGGGAACCCCAGTGTCAAACAGAGCAAAGACAGGTTTTTCTTAAAGTAGGTGATTTCAGGACTGGAGTGTTATTCTCTTTTACGATGAATAACCCTCCAAAACTGAGCCTTGACCTATTGTGTTCTGGCAGAAGCAGAAGGAATAAAAGCACAACTTTTTGAGTTTCCACTAAACACCACCTGTTGTGTTCAATTGGGATTCATACAGTGACTGATACATTATCTTTATTTAGGTCCAACTGCAACGGTGTCCAGGTGTTCAGACGCATCAGGTGATTCAGAATCCTCAACAGTTAACGGTAAAGAAATGTACATTCTATTACTGAAAAGAAATCTGATGCTTTATGTTTTTAAGCTACGGTACATAAAATCATTTGTTTACTTTCTTCTGATTGTTTACAGTCCTGGCAAACACACAACAGACATCCGTGGCCCTTCCATCACAACAGACATCCGTGGCCCTTCCATCACAACAGACATCCGTGGCCCTTCCATCACCGCTGTCATTTCTACTGAAGGAAAAAGAGAGTGCAAAGAATACAGAGTTGTTTAAAGGTTCGTTTCAACTCACCCTTAAATATCTATTTGTTGCATCAATAGCAATGTCTGGATAATTTTCACAGCTACTTCATCTGTTGTCTTAAAATTATACTGAAGCCATAAATAAATAAGTAACTGAAAGATATCGCTCCTTTTCAGATTCCAGCACAAGTGCAGCTTCCACCTCTGCACAGAGAGACCTTTCCTTTGAGGACAGTGCTGAAGATGGTAAGAACTGACTGCATACAAAAAATAATTAATTTTTTTACTGAGTAGTTTGCTTTATTAACAGCATTTCCACGCTGTCTGTCAAATATTTTGTAAACAATGTGGCTAATATTTGGAACACAAAGTCTTTTTTTTTATGGAACCCTAATTCCATGTACTGTACATGTATTTTTATTTTTTATGATAGTTTCCTCAGCTCAGCCGCCCTTTGCTGTCCTCTGCCTCAACCTGACCATGACATTAACAGCTGGAACTGTTCTCGGCACCAGAAACTGTGGATGAAGACAGAGCTGCAAGATCTCTGCCTGTGGCCTGGGTCTCGTCCTGTACGTCATCTTGGATATGTAATTTCCCTCTGGCGTCATCCTCCGCAGCCTCTTGATTGGGACAAACACAGGACTTTGAAAAGAGAAGTAGCAGCTCCTTCACAGCTTCCTCTGCCATCGTTCATCACCAAACAAGTACAAACTCCACCTGTGGCATTGAGCTCAAATTTGGCTGTTCCACTTGCTGAGGCATCAGTAGCACAACCGGCCTTCAGTCCCTCTAGTTACTTCCTAAAGCAGGAAATCCAGTCAGAAATACTCCAAGTTTCTACAACAGGTGAGCAAACACAATGTATTTACATTTCTGGATTAGATTTAGGAAATGTATAAACTTATACTGATGAATTGTACTTACCTTATTGTGTTTCAGAGACTTCACATCCTCTGCGATCCTCACCAAGGAGTGCCCGCACTGGACCAGTAAAGACCGGTGGGCGTGTCTTTGTGTTGGATCACACACGCTGGACACCACCTATGAAAGAGGCGATTGATGGCTTGCTGCAGAAACACCGTGGAGAGAAGGACATTCTGAAGGCTGTGGATCAAGAATATGCTGACATTGTTCATCGGGCTGCCATGAATCCCAACAGCTTGCTGCACCTAACAACCAAGCTTCACATCTCATGGTATGTGAAGCACTTGTCAAAGCTCCTGAACACCAGCTCTCCAATAAATACAAGCCCCGAAAAACTTGTGGAAACCCAGGAACTGTGGCACACTTTATCCAGTCAGTCAACCAGTGTGTCTGTGACCACCATTGAGCCGGCTGTCTTCAATCCACACGCACCTGCTTTGTCCATCCCTATTGCACAGGATTCGTTAGAGAAAATTGTGGAGGGCATTTTAGATAAGCAGCAGCAACAACAGCCCGAGCAGAAGAAAAGACATACAAATACTTGTCTTTCCTGTGGACAGCCAAAGTCTCGTTATGAGACTGATGGTTCCTCCATTCATTTTTCTTCATGCAGGGACCTGTCCGTTACTTCTACTGCTCAAAAAAGGTTCATGTCACTTATGCTGTTGAGGGACTTTCCAATCCAAACATGTCCTTTGAGGAATTTTCTACCACAACTTTCTTTCTAAGGGAATTGCAGGAAACAAAGAAACGGGTGGAGGAAAAAACTGACAAGAAGATAAAAAGAACAGAATCTCAGCCAACAGGCGTGTTTGCAGGTTTTGTCATAGGAAGCTGAAGCAGGGACCAAACAGCCCACACATCCATACTGGGTTCCCTGGTGTGGCAGGAAAATATATATATATTGTCCATCACATTAGCACTTTGAGATTTTCATTAATGAAAAGTGCGTTATAAATTAAATTCATTATTATTATTATTACACTGTGGGCAATGACAGTGAGACCTGGAGGGGTGTGGTTGGGAGGAACGGCCCCCCTGATCTGAACCAGAGTGGTGTTCTGTTATTGGACTTCTGTGCTCGTCATGGATTGTCCATAACGAACACCATGTTTAAGCATAAGGGTGTCCATATGTGCTCTTGGCACCAGGACACCCTAGGTCGCAGTTCGATGATCGACTTTGTTGTCGTCTCATCTGATCTGCGGCCGCATGTCTTGGACACTCGGGTGAGGAGAGGGGCGGAGCTGTCAACTGACCACTACCTGGTGGTGAGTTGGCTCCGATGGTGGGGGAGGATGCCGGTCAGACCTGGCAGACCCAAACGTATTGTGAGGGTCTGCTGGGAACGTCTGGCAGAGTCTCCCGTAAGACGGAGCTTTAACTCCCACCTCCGGGAGAGCTTTGAACACGTTCCGAGGGAGGCGGGGGACATGGAGTCCGAGTGGGCCGTGTTCCGCGCCTCTATTGTCGAGGTAGCTTTATCAGAGTTGTGGCCGCAAGGTTCTGGTCCACCTGCTCCTCAGGTGTTCTGGTCCACCTGTCCTCAGGTGTTCTGGTCCACCTGTTCTCAAGTGTTCTGGTCCACCTGCCCTCAGGTGTTCTCGTCCACCTGTCCTCAGGTGTTCTGGTCCACCTGCCCTCAGGTGTTCTCGTCCACCTGTCCTCAGGTGTTCTGGTCCACCTGTTCTCAAGTGTTCTGGTCCACCTGCCCTCAGGTGTTCTCGTCCACCTGTCCTCAGGTGTTCTGGTCCACCTGCCCTCAGGTGTTCTCGTCCACCTGTCCTCAGGTGTTCTGGTCCACCTGTTCTCAGGTGTTCTGGTCCACCTTTCCTCAGGTGTCCTGGTTTAACTGCCCTCAGGTGTTCTGGTCCAACTTTCTTCAGGTGTTCTGGTCCACCTGCCCTCAGGTGTTCTCGTCCACCTGTCCTCAGGTGTTCTCGTCCGCCTGTCCTCAGGTGTTCTGGTCCACCTGTTCTCAGGTGTTCTGGTCCAACTTTCTTCAGGTGTTCTGGTCCACCTGCCCTCAGGTGTTCTCGTCCACCTGCCCTCAGGTGTTCTCGTCCACCTGTTCTCAGGTGTTCTGGTCCACCTGTTCTGCAGGGTTCTGGTCCACCTGTCCTCAGGTGTCCTGGTTTACCTGTCCTCAGGTGTCCTAATTTACCTGCCCTCAGGTGTTCTGGTCCAACTTTCCTCAGGTGTTCTGGTCCACCTGTCCTCAGGTGTTCTGGTCCACCTGTCCTCAGGTGTTCTGGTCCACCTGTCCTCAGGTGTTCTGGTCCACCTGTCCTCAGGTGTTCTGGTCCACCTGTCCTCAGGTGTTCTGGTCCACCTGTCCTCAGGTGTTCTGGTCCACCTGTCCTCAGGTGTTCTGGTCCACCTGTCCTCAGGTGTTCTGGTCCACCTGTCCTCAGGTGTTCTGGTCCACCTGTCCTCAGGTGTTCTGGTCCACCTGTCCTCAGGTGTTCTGGTCCACCTGTCCTCAGGTGTTCTGGTCCACCTGTCCTCAGGTGTTCTCGTCCACCTGTCCTCAGGTGTTCTGGTCCACCTGCCCTCAGGTGTTCTCGTCCACCTGTCCTCAGGTGTTCTGGTCCACCTGTCCTCAGGTGTTCTGGTCCACCTGTCCTCAGGTGTTCTGGTCCACCTGTCCTCAGGTGTTCTGGTCCACCTGTCCTCAGGTGTTCTCGTCCACCTGTCCTCAGGTGTTCTGGTCCACCTGTTCTCAGGTGTTCTGGGCCACCTTTCCTCAGGTGTCCTGGTTTACCTGCCCTCAGGTGTTCTGGTCCAACTTTCTTCAGGTGTTCTGGTCCGCCTGTCCTCAGGTGTTCTGGTCCACCTGTTCTCAGGTGTTCTGGTCCAACTGTCCTCAGGTGTTCTGGTCCACCTGTCCTCAGGTGTTCTCGTCCACCTGTCCTCAGGTGTTCTGGTCCACCTGTTCTCAGGTGTTCTGGTTTACCTGCCCTCATGTTTTCTGGTCCACCTGCCCTCATGTTTTCTGGTCCACCTGTCCTCAGGTGTTCTGGTCCACCTGTCCTCAGGGTTTCTGGTCCACCTGTCCACAGGTGTGCTGGTCCACCTGCCCTCAGGTGTTCTGGTTTACCTGTCCACAGGTGTTTGTTCTTGTTTACCTTTCCACAGGTGTCCTGTTCCACCTGTCCACAGGTGTTCTGGTCCACCTGTCCACAGGTGTCCTGGTCCATCTGTCCACAGGTGTCCTGGTCCACCTGTCCACAGGTGTCCTGGTCCATCTGTCCTCAGGTGTCCTGGTCCATCTGTCCACAGGTGTCCTGGTCCATCTGTCCTCAGGTGTTCTGGTCCACCTGTTCTCAGGTGTCCTGGTCCACCTGTCCACAGGTGTCCTGGTCCATCTGTCCACAGGTGTCCTGGTCCACCTGTCCACAGGTGTCCTGGTCCACCTGTCCACAGGTGTTCTGGTCCACCTGTTCTCAGATGTTCTGGTTTACCTGTCCTCAGGTGTTCTGGTCCATCTGTCCTCAGGTGTTCTGGTCCACCTGTTCTCAGGTGTCCTGGTCCACCTGTCCACATGTGTTCTGGTCCACCTGTCCACAGGTGTCCTGGCCCACCTGTCCACAGGTGTTCTGGTCCACCTGTCCACAGGTGTTCTGGTCCACCTGTCCACAGGTGTTCTGGTCCACCTGTCCTCAGGTGTTCTGGTCCACCTGTCCTCAGGTGTTCTGGTCCACCTGTCCTCAGGTGTTCTGGTCCACCTGTCCTCAGGTGTTCTGGTCCACCTGTCCACAGGTGTTCTGGTCCACCTGTCCACAGGTGTTCTGGTCCACCTGTCCTCAGGTGTTCTGGTCCACCTGTCCACAGGTGTTCTGGTCCACCTGTCCTCAGGTGTTCTGGTCCACCTGTCCACAGGTGTTCTGGTCCACCTGTCCACAGGTGTTCTGGTCCACCTGTCCACAGGTGTTCTGGTCCACCTGTCCTCAGGTGTTCTGGTCCACCTGTCCACAGGTGTTCTGGTCCACCTGTCCACAGGTGTTCTGGTCCACCTGTCCACAGGTGTTCTGGTCCACCTGTCCTCAGGTGTTCTGGTCCACCTGTCCTCAGGTGTTCTGGTCCACCTGTCCACAGGTGTTCTGGTCCACCTGTCCACAGGTGTTCTGGTCCACCTGTCCTCAGGTGTTCTGGTCCACCTGTCCACAGGTGTTCTGGTCCACCTGTCCACAGGTGTTCTGGTCCACCTGTCCTCAGGTGTTCTGGTCCACCTGTCCACAGGTGTTCTGGTCCACCTGTCCACAGGTGTTCTGGTCCACCTGTCCACAGGTGTTCTGGTCCACCTGTCCACAGGTGTTCTGGTCCACCTGTCCACAGGTGTTCTGGTCCACCTGTCCACAGGTGTTCTGGTCCACCTGTCCTCAGGTGTTCTGGTCCACCTGTCCACAGGTGTTCTGGTCCACCTGTCCACAGGTGTTCTGGTCCACCTGTCCACAGGTGTTCTGGTCCACCTGTCCACAGGTGTTCTGGTCCACCTGTCCACAGGTGTTCTGGTCCACCTGTCCACAGGTGTTCTGGTCCACCTGTCCACAGGTGTTCTGGTCCACCTGTCCACAGGTGTTCTGGTCCACCTGTCCACAGGTGTTCTGGTCCACCTGTCCACAGGTGTTCTGGTCCACCTGTCTCAGGTGTTCTGGTCCACCTGTCCACAGGTGTTCTGGTCCACCTGTTCTCAGGTGTTCTGGTCCACCTGTCCACAGGTGTTCTGGTCCACCTGTCCACAGGTGTTCTGGTCCACCTGTCCACAGGTGTCCTGGTCCACCTGTCCACAGTGTTCTAGTCCACCTGTCCACAGTGTTCTAGTCCACCTGTCCACAGGTGTTCTAGTCCACCTGTCCACAGGTGTTCTGGTCCACCTGTCCACAGGTGTTCGGGTCCACCTGTCCACAAGTGTTCTGGTCCACCTGTCCACAGGTGTTCGGGTCCACCTTTCCACAGTGTTCTAGTCCACCTGTCCACAGTGTTCTAGTCCACCTGTCCACAGTGTTCTGGTCCACCTGTCCTCAGGTGTCCTAGTCCACTCCTCATTAACAAATCACTCCAGCTGTCTCAGGTTTGAAGGGTTCTTCTCCAGATGTTTCAGCTCCTTCCACAGATGTTCAACAGGATTTAGATCAGGGCTCAGAGGACACTTCAGAACAGTCCAGTGTTTGGTTCTGACCCGTTCCTGGGTGTTTGTATTTGAGTGTTTTGCTGGACCCATGAGCTGCGACTGAGGCGAAGCTTTCTGTCCAGTCTGCCTTGATGCTCTTGAGGTTTCCTTGTCCCCTGCTCAGATCCAGGACACCCAGTACCAGCTCCAGAACTGAACCGAGCCTCCTCCATGTGTCACTGCAGCTATAGGGTTCTGTTCTTTGTCCCAGTTTTGGGTCTGAACACAGAGCTGATGGGACTTGTTGTCAAAAAGCTCCAGTGAGTCTCATCTGTCCAAAGAACTTTCTCCCAGAACATTTGTGGATCATCAAAATACATTTGAGCAAATTCCCCGTCTTGTTTTTATGACTTGGTTGTTTTCCTTTAAGTCCACTTTGCCTCAGTGACTGGTGTGATGTCACACTGGTGACCTTTGACCTTGGAGTTGACCTCTAGTCTCTGTGGAAGTTGATTTGCATTAAGATAAATGAACAGTTTTCTCTGACAGTGTTCGACCAGCGGGTGTGATCATCGCTCGTCAACTGTAGGAAACAATAAAACTTCAAGTGGACTTCACATCAGAGTCCGTTGGTCCAACTTCCAACATTCTGATCAGATAGCAGCAGATTTTACACTTTTATTATGTAAACATTCGGTTCAGCAATTTATTGTTTTACAGCAAAGTTAGAGATGAAACATGTTTTAATTTGCTTCAAAATCTACTACAGAAATCCCTAAACAGGGTTACCGTATTTATCGGACTATAAGGCGCACTAAGTGAAACAAAACAGTCAGATAAGTCAAACTTTATTAAATTCTTTCACAATAACCACATCAAATCAGTTGGAGGTCAGTAAGCACAACCAGAATTAATACTTAAAGGTCCACTGACAAGATTTTTCTACTATTCATCAAATTGCTCAAAATATATATATATTATCATTTAAATATGTTCGTTTTTGCAAACAAAATGATAAATCACTTTAATTTTGCTTTAAAAGTGATTTTGAACTTCAAGCCGTGTTTAATCATGGGAAATCCGATTACACACGAACGCACCATCTGTGACGTAGTGTGAGGCAGAGGGCTCTGGTCTCTTTAATAGCGGACAATTTAAAACCCGACGAATTTAGCAATCTATGTGAAGATTTGAGCTATTTGTCTT
>JBBPBX010019209.1:0-30428 GCA_038048925.1 Garcialebias charrua
ATTTGGATATTTAAAGGTAATGCGTTATTCTGAGCCCTATACATAACTGATAAAATATTATAATCTACCAAATCATGGAACTTCAATAACTTCAGTTGATAAAATAATGTACTTGATGGATGACGGTAATGTTTTCTAGTGATAATTCTTACAGCTCCTTTCTGTAATACAAAAATAGGCTTTGTAATTGTTTTACATGTTTTCCCCCAAACATCAATACAATAGATTAAGTGTGGAACAATGATTGTGTTATACAACAAATAGAGAGCTTTATCAATTAATAAGTCCCTGACTTTGTACAGTACTGCAATAGCCCTGATGCATGCTTAATAATCCAGAGAGTACTGCAATAGATTTAGCCATTTTTATTCTTACAGAATGTACCATACCATACCATTTTATTTATAAAGCACTTTCAACAGGAACAAGTCCACACCAAAGTGCTGAACAAACAAACACGCATCAGGCAACACAGACAATGAAGTACAACACGAAAAACATAAAAACATTGCAGATCATAAGTAAAACGATCAAATATAAATCAGCTGGCATTGAAAGCAATGGAGTAGTAGTGAGTTTTTAACCGGGATTTGAAAACTGAGAGGGAGGGGGCCTGTTTGATGAGCAGCGGTAACTCGTTCCAGAGTCTTGGGCCTGCTATGTGATGCTATTTTATGAACCAGTCATGACTATACTGAAAATTAAAGGTTTTGAGTTCTAAAAATGTTTAAGGACTAAAAGCTTATGGGGTTGACTGTAATTTTGCTTTTTAGCAGTGTAATGTGTTGAAGCTTCAGCTCCAAATGATGGATGTGGTGCAGCTGTGGATGAAAGAAAAGAAAACTAAATTGTTGATTGAATTGTTATGAATTGGTCTGTTGCTTTAGAAGGCTAATAATTGGACTAAACCATAAAGAACTAATTGTTGATGTACAAAATATACCCATGATGACTGTTGTCCTGTGTTTCTTTGTGCTAACACTGGTTTCTCTTGCTGTGCCATCAAAATTATAGTATTAGAAAATGGAATTATTCAGATACCACTGAAGGCCTATAGCTGTGAAATGCACAGCCTGTCACTGCCTGAATGAATTTTTAATATATTTTTAATAACATACTACTGTGTTTGATGTCTTTTCCTTCCATCAGTTGTCAACAACTGTTTTTATTATTCATCTTCCTTCACCTCATTATAATCCAAACATAATGATATGAGCTTCAACACTAAAGGTTAATGTCAGTCATTGTTGGACTGATGTTGCTATCAAATTTTTGTGATTCATAAGATTCTCCTGCAGCAAGATGTTGGGCAGTCTGGTGTTTTTAGTAAACCTGATGTCGGTGACACAAGGCACTGTTTGGAGTGGATTTGGTCCCTTTCATGGAGTGAAGTGAGGGAATTGAAAATACCACCCATTTTTTCATCTGTGCATGTTGTGAGCTGAAAAAAATGCAACTCACCAACTTCCATTTTGGTGTATAGCTGCATCTAGGAGTAAGAAAGATCCTTATCAAAATTTGGGTTGCCAAGTCAAAATCTAAATGGCTGCTGTCATACATGTATGTAAACAGTAGAGCCCTATTTTTTGAGGAAACTATGCTTTCTATTTTTTATTTTGCTAAAAAGTATAGTTTCCTCAAATGATTGGGGTGGCCTTCAGAGTGGTCAAAATTTAATATCTTGTGGCCAAGGCCACCATTACCTCCTGGCTCCTCCATTATACCTGATTGTATTTAATTGTTCCCTCAACTCACTTGTCCATCTACAAGAAAATAAATACAAACGTAAATGAAAATAATTACCTCAGATCATTTACAGTGTAATTCCTAACACTTGAATATCTTCCACCAAAAACATTAAGGTTCACTTGCATTCTTTGTTCAACTCCAGTCCTGAAAAACACTAACCTCAAAAACTACAAACATTCACTACAGGTGACCCCCTACCTATGACTCCATCGACCTACGGCCGCCCGGACCTACGAACGTATCATATTTAATAAAAATATGAAATTACTGTATTAAAAAAATAATATATATATATTTTTTTTTTTTTTTGTGTGTTTAAATGTTCTTAATTTCATGTGTACATCACTTTGTTGCAGCTGTGGTTGTTTTAAAGGCTTTATAAATAATAATTATGATAAAAATGATCATTTCTGATCATTTTTGTCATGATTGCGCAATCTTGCGCAGCAAGAAGTAGGTCTTCAGTTTACACGGTCACAAGTTAATGTAGAACACCGGACGCCATTTTAGGTTCAGTCACGAGGGCCTTTGAAGGTCTCCAGTTTAGACGGTCACAAGTTAATGTAGAAGGGGCCCCCTCCCTGGGCTGCCACCTTACCGTGGTGGAGGGGTATGAGTGTCCCAATGATCCTAGGAGCTATGCTGTCAGGGGCTTCATGCCCCTAGTAGGGTCACCCAAGGCAGACAGGTCCTAGGTGAGGGACCAGACGAAGCGCAGCCCACAAGACCCCTTATGATGAGAAAAATAAATGGAAACAATGTTCCCTCGCCCGGACGCGGGTCACCGGGGCCCCACTCTGGAGCCAGGCCCGGAGGAGGGGCACGTTGGGCGTTCTGTCTGTCCCAAGATGGCCGCCGTCTGACGATGTCGGTCTCCATTGGCCAACAGCGGGGCTGTCTTATCTAGTGTTTATTATATCTATGGTACCGACCTTTTTCCCGAGTCTTGCACATTTAAAATAAAATATCATAAGACACATGCTAACATAAATACTGTTTATTATTGTTAAACTGTTATTATTCAGCACGTATGTTATAGTGCAGCGTGACACGTGAAATATCCGCCTGCCTTGTTATATTGCCTCGTTCAATAAATGGCGACAACTGGATCCAGGCAGCTGTGTCTTCTAACACAGATGCAGGTAATTCAGGTGTAGATTAATTAAATATGAGACTCAAAATATATTCCATCAGCTGTAGTTCAGAATGTGGTGCGTGTCCAGTCCACCGCCATTGTTAAAATGCCGGCTGTCCGAGCGTGCGTGTTGCGCGCATGTGTTTATACAAAAGCTCCGCGGGAGATGTTTACATGATCAACGGGGGGTCAGCGAAAAACCTCCACCCTGAGCGGTGGATCAGAAAACCATCGGATTCAAAGAGGGGGGCTAGTGGACTCGTGTAAATGATGAGCAAAACCGCAGAGAGAAAGGAGCGGTTCCACTCAAAATATGCGCCGTGTAAACGGGGCCTGAGGAAGTCTTTCGGATGAAAGATGAAACGTTTCTACAAATTTTTTTGCTTTGTTTTGTTTTTTGAATGACCAGAGGACCAGACTTAGCTTTTTTAGATTATTATTAAATATGTTTTCTTCTTGATGGTTACTTTTCAAATGGTTAATACTTGAGAATTGTTTTATTGTGATGCACATAATTGTTGGGTTTGTGTGTATGTGTAAGAACTCACCTTGCAGTTGCTGAGTGCTGGAGATGGAGTTCCTGTGTAACCACCTGCTGCCAATCCGGTTAACGAGTCCAGCTGCTATTTAAGCCTTGGAGGAGGTTCCAGTCTTCGCTGAATCATTCAGTCACTTTGGGTACTGTGAGACAGCCATTTTAATGTTTTCCTTTGTGAACCTATGTTTAATCTGCTTATGTCTCCCTGTGTTTTCAAGACAAATCTGTGACTCACCTCTGGAACCCAAGCCAGACAAACTGCCTCCAAACTGGACTCCTTCTGAGAAAACTCTGTACTCCAGCCTGACACTCTTCCACCAGCTGCCACCTGCAAGACACTACTTGGGATTCTTGGATAAATGCATGGAATTACTCACCTGATGAACACTCGCCTCCTCCGTCTTGTCTGCCTCCTCCAAGTTCCTTCTGTAAGAGAAAGAGACTTAATTCTAAACTACAATATTCCCCAACATCATCATTAATCTTTTTCCCCTTTCCTTCCAGGAACCCTGACTTCCTTTACCCCAGCACTGTAAATAAACTCACTTAACTGATTACCTGTGTCTGTGATCCTTCTCAGCCTTGGTCTGAATTTGAGTACGTTTTCAGTAATTATTTACCACAGAATGATTCAGCCATAACATGAGTACTCACGACCAGACTGAGATGGATCAATTAAGAGAAGCTATTTTGTCCCAAGAACAACGACTAACTGCAACCCAAAACATGTTTCAACAGATTCAGAGCCAACAACAAACTATCTCAGAGAACTTGACTAAACTGGGTGGAATGGTCCACAAGCTGGGAGAGCAGAGATCTCCTCCTTCCCACACCGGAATTACCAACACTGCCTCTGCTGCACAATCCCCAGAGCCACCAACCCAATACTCTGTGCGTGAGCCCGAGATGAAACCCAGTCAACTATTTTCTGGTAAAACTGAACATTTTGGTGGGTTTATGCTGCAATGTAACCTAGCCTTTAGCAGAGCTCCACGAACCTATTCCTCCGACTCGTCCCGCATATCCTACATAGTTTCCGCCCTACAAGGAGAGGCCTTAAGGTGGGCTGATGCTTACTTTGGTTCCATTTCTGTAAGTGACTGTACCTTTTCCTCTTTTTACAACGACTTTCAGAGAGTTTTCGAGCGACCGCTGCACCAGGAAACAGCTTCCAAGAGGCTAATGGCGCTGCGTCAGGGGAACCAATCTGCGGCGGACTTCGCTCTCCACTTCCGGATTGTGGCCAGACAGGCCGGATGGGAGGACCTCGCTCTACGGGGAGTATTCGTCAATGCCCTCAATGATCACATTAAGAATCAGTTGGCCCTTGTGAATGAACCTGACAACTTAAACGATCTAATTGATTTATCCATCCGCATTGACGATCGCCACAGAGAATATCGGGGGTTGTTGGACTACAAATCCCAGGGTCCTTCCACTTCCGTGACTCCACTTCCGGATCCGGTAAACCGCAGTCCGGTATGTAATCCTGTGAATGAACCTGATTCATCAGAGCCTATGTTAATTGGGCGTACCCGCCTCACCCCTGAGGAGAGACAGAAGTGTTTTTCAGCTAAAGAATGCTTATATTGTGGGAAGAAGGGGCACTTCATTGCTACATGTTCTCTTCGTTTAAAAGGCCGTCCTCACCAGTAAAACAGGAGATACTGGTGGGCGCTTCAAACATTTCTCCTGAGAACCGTCTAACTCTTCAATCTGCAGTTTGTTACAATAACATTAATCTCCCCATGCAGGCTTTAATTGATTCTGGAGCTGAACAGAATTTATTCAGTGACTGTGTGGTGGAACAACTTTCCATCCCTCTGGACAGATTACTTCAACCCCTCTCTATGACAGCATTCACCGGTCAGTCCATTTCCACTATCATCATGAACAGAGTGAAATTTTTGTTTTTCATTCAGAGACCCCTCAAGTTATATTAGGATTTCCCTGGCTCAGAAAACATAACCCTCAAATTGACTGATCTCATAACCAGATAGTTTCATGGAGTCATTGTTCCTCCAACTGCCTTAAATCTGTAGTCTCCTCCGCCTTGTTATGAAGAGGAGGTGGTGGATTTGTCATCTATTCCCACCAGTTATCATGACCTGGCCCCGGTGTTACGCTCTCTCCTTACCTCCCCACAGGCCATATGACTGCTCCATAGATTTACTTCCTGGTGCTCCCTTACCTTCCTGCCATCTGTATAATCTGTCTGGTCCTGAGAAGCAAATTATGAGTATATGTGAGAACTCACCTTGCAGTTGCTGAGTGCTGGAGATGGAGTTCCTGTGTAACCACCTGCTGCCAATCCGGTTAACGAGTCCAGCTGCTATTTAAGCCTTGGAGGAGGTTCCAGTCTTCGCTGAATCATTCAGTCACCTTGGGCATTGTGAGACAGCCATTTTGATGTTTTCTTTGGGTACTGTGAGACAGCCATTTTAATGTTTTCCTTTGTGAACCTATGTTTAATCAGCTGATGTCTCCCTGTGTTTTCAAGACCAATCTGTGACTCACCTCTGGAACCCAAGCTGGACAAACTGCCTCCAAACTGGACTCCTTCTCTGAGAAAACTCTGTACTCCAGCCTGACACTCTTCCACCAGCTGCCACCTGCAAGGCCACACTATTATTATGAAATATTTATTCTAGTAATTATCTATTTTAATAGGCTAGAAAGTAAGACTACAAAATATAAGAAGTATGCATAAAGAGAGCACAAGGCAAAACACCCAACTATACAATTGCAAAGAACATGACAAAACACAGCAACAAAATATATATATAAAGAACTTAGAATATTCATGGCTTTGCGGTAAATTTCTATAAATATATACCCATACCTACACATATAAACATACATACATACACATGTATATATTCACATACACATAGCTACATATGATACCTACATATACATCCCTGCATCTATTTGTGTGTGGTTGTGAGCATGCATATGGTTGTGAGCATGCATAGTGTGTAAGGCTTCTCTAATAGAACATTTAATAGTGACTGTGAAGCAGCAGAGACCCGACTGTTACGGTCCATAGACACGTACCATACAGGGACACGAGACACAGAGAAGATGGTAAAAATAAAGTGTTTATTTTAGGCTCTGAGTCTGTGTCCTAAAAAAAGGTAATTAAAGAAAAATGTTGGACTTCTCAAAACCAGCTTCTGCAAGATTAATAACAAAAAAACTCAAAGTCCAGCAGGTCACTCACAGCTCCTGGTTTACAGCACCCAGCTTCACACAACAGCAGATCTCCACGACAGAAGGATTCAGCTTACTCTTAACACACAGCAGCAGGTCTCACTCCAACCTCTCATGACAGGTCTTCTGCTTCATTTCACAACATCCGCTTCTTCATACGGACCTCTCAAACTGCCTCCTCAAAAGGCTCCAAAACGGCCTCCTCAAAAGGCTCCAAACGGATCAAACGGCCTCCTCAAAAGGCTCCAAACGGCCTCCTCAAAAGGCTCCAAACGGATCAAACGGCCTCCTCAAAAGGCTCCAAACGGCCTCCTCAAAAGGCTCCAAACGGCTCAAACGACCTCCTCAAAAGGCTCCAAACGGCCTCCTCAAAAGGCTCCAAACGGATCAAACGGCCTCCTCAAAAGGCTCCAAAGGATCAAACGGCCTCCTCAAAAGGCTCCAAACGGATCAAACGGCCTCCTCAAAAGGCCTCCTCATGTGGCTTCAACAAATGGCTTCATGGCTCCTCTCACACTGCTGCTGCTGCTGCTGCAGACCTCTGTTCAGCTTCTCCTGCATCAGGTCTGCTGTTGCTGCTCCTGCAGCTGCAGCCTCTTCTTCTGGGGCTGCAGGGACCTCTGCTTGGATCTCCTCTGCTTGATTTTTTTTCTCTGCTGTGTGGCTTGGACCTAATATAGAGAGAGGGAGCAACTACCTCCACCTGCAGCAGGTTAATGAGCACCAGCTGCAGTCAATTATGCTCCTACAGCCTCTAAACAACACATGCACAACCTCTAAACAGCTCATGCCTCTGCTCAAAAACTTTAAACAATATTGTATCCTGACTAAAATAAATTATATGCCTAGGGCATGTAACACCGACCCCCAAGACAAGAGGTAGACAAAGGGGGGACCAGAGCCAAAGACCCCAAGAGTGACCCTGAGCACAAATCCAGGGCCACCCACACAGTATGAACCACTCACCCACCCCCCAGAACGGACCATAGGGGAGAACCAGAAGAACCCCACCAGCGACCACACGTAGTAACCCCCCGGGGCCAATAGCGACGGACTCATATTTCTTATGTTGACCCAACCTGACATTTGCTTCCTTCTTTTTGTTGCAGTTTCTTTGTTTGATATTGTTGGGAGTTTCCACTCCAAGCTTTTCGTTCAGTGACTATCAACTCATCAGACTTGTTTTATAGTTAATGGACCACATTAATTAAAAGCACAAGGGCATTTAAAATAAATTTCAGACAGTGCATTCAAACACTCCACAGCTTCCTCTGTGAGGACATTGCCAACTTCTCTCGAGAATTATACTTGTTTTTTTGTTTTTGTAACATCTTTAATCATTTTTCGTATGATTTTTGAGCTCAAGAGCTGATCAAAGAGTCAACCGTAAGTTTTCAGATTTTCTACAAAGCTACTTTTTTTTTTACATTATCCGTGTAAGTTATTAATTATCCTGATGCATGCTTAATAATCCAGATAGAAAAATCTTGAGTCTGGTCCTCTAGACATTAAAAACAACAAAAACAAACAAAAACTGGTTGATCCACTACTGTATTAGAAGGTGCTATTTATAAGACTTAGCTGAATACAGCACCTCAGACTGAAGAAGTCTTTAGGATGAAAGACGAAATGTTTCTACTTTTTTTGTTTTTGTTTTTTGTTTGTTTTTAGAATGTCCGGAGGACCAGACTTAACTTGTTAGACATTTAAGATATTTGTCCTCTCATGACACTGAAGAATCATAATTGTATGCTGGTGAAGATTCTCAGTCATCCAGGAGATGATTAAATCAAAAAAGGCGTTCAATACAGAAACAACTGGACTTTTTTTGTAACAAGACATTTCGCTTCTCATCCGAGAGGTTTACTTACAGCTAAATTGTTTACCTGGTGGTTGTTTAATCTTTTTAGATATGCTTAACAGCACAGTGGGACAGTTGGTAACGCTTCTGCCTCTCAGTGAGCAGGTGGCTGGTTCAAATCCCATCTGATGTATGGATGGAAATGATTATGATTTTTTTATTTAATTGTTTGATGTGGTATTTTCATGTATTTGTTATTAAAATTGGGTCTCTTGCCATGGGGGTTCACAGGATTCTTACCTTGCTTTTATTAAAAGCTGAATACAGTAGTCCCTCATTTATTGTGGGTGTTAGGTTCCAGCGATGTGTCACAATGTGACATACTTTGAATTTTAAGTTGGAAGACAAAAGTTGATCACTGCAGCTGTACAGCAAAAGGTTAACCCTTCACAAAGCCACTGCAGCGTGAAGGATAAATGCATGAGGGAGCTTTTCCCTGTACCCGTGGGCAGGTGCAGCAGGTGCTAAATCATTAAATCCATCCATCAATCCATTTTCTTCCGCTTATCCGGGGTCGGGTCGCGGGGGTAGCAGCCTAAGTAGGGAGGCCCAGACTTCCCTCTCCCCAGCCACTTGGAGCAGCTCCTCTGGGGGAATCCCAAGGCGTTCCCAGGCCAGCCGAGAAACATAGTCCCTCCAGCGTGTCCTGGGTCTTCCTCTGGGTCTCCTCCCGGTGGGACATGCCCGGAACACCTCACCAGGGAGGCGTCCAGGAGGCATCCTAACCAGATGCCCGAGCCACCTCAACTGGCTCCTCTCGATGTGGAGAAGCAGCGGCTCTACTCCGAGTCCCTCCCGGATGACTGAGCTTCTCACCCTATCTCTAAGGGAGAGTCCAGACACCCTGCGGAGAAAACTCATTTCAGCCGCTTGTATCCGAGATCTCGTTCTTTCGGTCATAACCCAGAGCTCATGACCATAGATGAGGGTGGGAACGTAGATCGATCGGTAAATTGAGAGCTTTGCCTTTTGACTCAGCTCTCTCTTCACCACGACAGACCGGTACAGCGCCCGCTTCACTGCGGACGCTGCACCTATCCGCCTATCGATCGTGACATATATTATAATAATAATATTAATAATAATTTTATTTAAAAGCAATATAATATATTCAGAAACAGTCATATGATATGCATAGNNNNAAAATATATATATATTTTAACTAAACAATTCATCCTGCTCGTGCAGCTCATCCGTCAATCAGCCAGTTTTGTGTCATGTCCAAGCTTACTTTGAAAAATCTCCAAAGAGTGAGGGACTACTGTACTTGTTTTGCTCTTTGTCTGGCTTTTTCCTATTTTATTTGACAATTTCCATTACTTATAATTGGAGCAATAAAAACTAATTTCTTCTCTTCTTAAAATAATTTTGACTTTTCAGTGTATTTTATGTTTCCAGTATCCTGGCTGTTGGACTGATCCACTTCAGACACCATGGAAATCAACAAAAAAATCACAATGTTTTTTGGACTTTTGGCATTGTTCTATTTCATCCTGCCTTTATCTTTCAAATGGATCACGTCTCACATAAAGGAAGGTATGATATATTTACAATTCTTCCTGCTGAGTATCACTTTACTTTGGGAATTGCTTTGCAGTAGGATGCAAAAAAAAATATCCCACCCACTGCCTCAAAACTTGAAATTCAGGAGAAATGTGTATGATGGTGGCAGGGTGTTATCGTTTCATTCAGGATGAATAAATACCATTTTAAAGAGGTAGTTCGTTTTACCAAGTGAGAAAACAAGAAATGAGACCTATGGGGGAAAAAAAACAGAAAAACAAGATCTATATTTTGTTCCACTCTACATTTTTCATTAACTCTAACTCATTTCCCTAACTCAAATCCTCAGCATAATGATGCCATCTCCATGCTTTACAGCAGAGATGACATTCTCACCACGATCAGAGTTAGATTTGTCCTTGATGGCTCAGAAGTTAGATTTTAGTCTCAATTGACCAGTACACATTTGTTCACATGTTTGGGAATTTTCCAAATTAACTTTTAACAAACTCCAAGGTATCCTTTTTATTTTGATTTCAAGCAATAGTCTTTTTAGTCAATTTGTCCATGAAGCTCAGCTCTGTGCATCTATGTGTTCTAATGGATAGATATCCTCAACTCTGCAGAAGACACACCCAACCCCATCAGGGTTATATTTGGCCTTCTGGTTGCTTTGCTGATGGTTTGCTTTTACCCTTCTGATTCATTCTAAAAGCATTTGCGGACCACCCTCTCTTGGGAAGTTTGCTGCAGAGACATATTTCCATTTCTTAACAAAATATGTATTGATGCTCTATGGGATGTTAGTAATTTCTAAAGCATTAATTATACAAAGTACTCTAAACCTGAACTGTACTTCTCAACCTATGGATGTACTTCTCAACATTTTTGTCTCTGATCTGCTGTCGTGTGCTGGCGGTAGCTCTTACTTACTTGCACTGTGGTGATTCTGGGAGCCATCAAAACAGTTGTAAATCTACACAGATTGTTTGCCTCTTAGGCTTGATTTATACTCCACAAAAAGTGAGGAATTCTCCCCTGGCTCACATAAATGTGAGATGGCCTATTTTTGCATGAATAGTTTATAGTGGCCCCTCCCTGGGCTGCCACCTTACCGTGGTGGAGGGGTTTGAGTGTCCCAATGATCCTAGGAGCTATGCTGTCAGGGGCTTCATGCCCCTAGTAGGGTCACCCAAGGCAGACAGGTCCTAGGTGAGGGACCAGACAAAGTGCAGCCCGAAGACCCCTTATGATGAGTAAAATAAATGGACAAAATGTTCCCTCGCCCGGACGCGGGTCACCGGGGCCCCACTCTGGAGCCAGGCCCGGAGGTGGGGCACGTTGGCGAGCGCCTGGTGGCCGGGCTTTCACCCATGGAGCTCGGCCGGGCACAGCCCGAAGAGGAGACGTGGGTCCCCCTTCCCATGGGCTCACCACCTATGGGAGGGGCCAAAGGGGTCGGGTGCAATGTGGGATGGGTGGTGGCCGAGGGCGGGGACCCTGGCGGTCTGATCCTCGGCTACAGAAGCTGGCCATTGGGACATGGAATGTCACCTCTCTGGTGGGGAAGGAGCCTGAGCTAGTTGCAAGAGTGGGCATACTTGTTGCCCCCCATCTTGGTGCCTGTACGTTGGGGTTTACCCCGGTGAACAAGAGGGTAGCCTCCCTTCGCCTACGTGTGGGGGGACGGGCTCTGACTGTTGTTTGTGCCTATGCGCCAAACGGCAGCGCAGATTACCCACCCTTTTTGGAGTCCTTGGAGGGGTATTGGAGAGTGCGCCTCCTGGGGACTCCCTTGTTCTGCTGGGGGACTTCAACGCTCACGTGGGCAATGACAGTGAGACCTGGAGGGGTGTGGTTGGGAGGAACGGCCCCCCTGATCTGAACCCGAGTGGTGTTTTGTTGTTGGACTTCTGTGCTCGTCATGGATTGTCCATAACGAACACCATGTTCAGGCATAAGGGTGTACATATGTGCTCTTGGCACCAGGACACCCTAGGTCGCAGTTCGATGATCGACTTTGTTGTCGTCTCATCTGATCTGCGGCCGCATGTCCTGGACACTCGGGTGAAGAGAGGGGCGGAGCTGTCAACTGACCACTACCTGGTGGTGAGTTGGCTCCGATGGTGGGGGAGGATGCCGGTCAGACCTGGCAGACCCAAACGTATTGTGAGGGTCTGCTGGGAACGTCTGGCAGAGTCTCCCGTAAGACGGAGCTTTAACTCCCACCTCCGGGAGAGCTTTGAACACGTTCCGAGGGAGGCGGGGGACATTGAGTCCGAGTGGGCCATGTTCCGCGCCTCTATTGTCGAGGCAGCTTATCAGAGTTGTGGCCGCAAGGTTGTTGGTGCCTGTCGTGGTGGCAACCCTCGAACCCGGTGGTGGACACCGGCGGTGAGGGATGCTGTCAGGCTGAAGAAGGAGTCCTATTGGGCCTTTTTGGCCTGTGGGACCCCGGAAGCAGCAGATAGGTACCGACAGTCCAAGCGGCATGCGGCTCGGGTGGTTGCTGAGGCAAAAACTCGGGCGTGGGAGGAGTTCGGAGAGGCCATGGAGAATGACTTCCGTACGGCTTCGAGGCGATTCTGGTCCACCATCCGGCGTCTCAGGGGGGGAAAGCGGTACGCGACCAACACCATTTATGGTGGGGATGGCGTGCTGTTGACCTCAACTCGGGATGTTGTGAGTCGGTGGGCGGAGTACTTCGAAGACCTCCTCAATCCTACTGGCACGTCTTCCACTGAGGAAGCGGAGCCTGGGGACTTTGGGTCGGGCTCTCCAATCTCTGGAGCTGAGGTCACCGAGGTGGTTAAAAAGCTCTGCGGTGGCAGGGCTCCGGGGGTGGATGAGATTCGCCCTGAGTTCCTTAGGGCTCTGGATGTTGTGGGGTTGTGTTGGCTTACGCGACTCTGCAATATCGCGTGGACATCGGGGGCAGTTCCCTTGGATTGGCAGACTGGGGTGGTGGTTCCCCTATTCAAAAAGGGGGACCGTAGGGTGTGTTCCAACTATAGGGGGATCACACTCTTAAGCCTCCCTGGTAAGGTCTATTCAGGGGTTCTGGAGAGGAGGGTCCGTCGGATAGTCGAACCTCGGATTCAGGAGGAGCAGTGTGGTTTTCGTGCTGGTCGTGGAACACTGGACCAGCTCTACACCCTCAACAGGGTCCTGGAGGGCGCGTGGGAGTTTGCCCAACCAGTTTACATGTGCTTTGTGGACTTGGAAAAGGCATTCGACCGCGTCCCTCGGGGGGTTCTGTGGGGGGTACTCCGGGAGTATGGGGTACCAGGCCCATTGATATGGGCTGTTAGGCAGCACGGTGGCACAACTGGTAGAGCTGCTGCCTCTCAGCGAGAAGGTTGCCGGTTCAAATCCCGGTCCGGGGCCTTTCTGGGTGGAGTTTGCATGTTCTCCCCGTGCATGCGTGGGTTTCCTCCGGGTACTCCGGTTTCCTCCCACAGACCAAAAAACATGCTTGTTAGGCTGATTGGTGACTCTAAATTGACCCTAGGTGTGAGTGTGAGAGTGGATGGTTGTTTGGTGTGAGTGAGACAGGTCCCTCTTGTAAATGAGTCCCCGTGACTCAACGAGGCTAGCCTGTATAAATAAAGGTTGAATGAATGAATGAATGTTAGGTCCCTGTACGATCGGTGTCAGAGCTTGGTCCGCATTGCCGGCAGTAAGTCAGGCTCGTTTCCAGTGAGAGTTGGACTCCGCCAAGGTTGCCCTTTGTCACCGATTCTGTTCATAACTTTTATGGACAGAATTTCTAGGCGCAGCCAAGGTGTTGAGAGGATCCGTTTTGGTGGCCTTAGAATCGCTTCTCTGTTTTTTGCAGATGATATGGTCCTATTGGCTTCATCAGATCGTGATCTACAGCTTTCGCTGGAGCGGTTTGCAGCCGAGTGTGATGCGGCCGGGATGAGGATCAGTTCCTCCAAATCCGAGGCCATGGTCTTGAGCCGGAAAAGGGTAGCATGCCCTCTCCGGGTCGGGGATGAGGTCCTGCCCCAAGTGGAGGAGTTTAAGTATCTCGGGGTCTTGTTCACGAATGAGGGAAAACTGGAGCGTGAGATCGATAGGCGGATAGGTGCAGCATCCGCAGTGAAGCGGGCGCTGTACCGGTCTGTCGTGGTGAAGAGAGAGCTGAGTCGAAAGGCAAAGCTCTCAATTTACCGATCGATCTACGTTCCCACCCTCATCTATGGTCATGAGCTTTGGGTTGTGACCGAAAGAACGAGATCTCGGATACAAGCGGCTGAAATGAGTTTTCTCCGCAGGGTGTCTGGACTCTCCCTTAGAGATAGGGTGAGAAGCTCGGTCATCCGGGAGGGACTCGGAGTAGAGCCGCTGCTTCTCCACATCGAGAGGAGCCAGTTGAGGTGGCTCGGGCATCTGGTTAGGATGCCTCCTGGACGCCTCCCTGGTGAGGTGTTCCGGGCATGTCCCACCGGGAGGAGACCCAGAGGAAGACCCAGGACACGCTGGAGGGACTATGTTTCTCGGCTGGCCTGGGAACGCCTTGGGATTCCCCCAGAGGAGCTGCTCCATGTGGCTGGGGAGAGGGAAGTCTGGGCCTCCCTACTTAGGCTGCTACCCCCGCGACCCGACCCCGGATAAGCGGACGAAAATGGATGGATGGATGGATGGATAGTTTATAGTGAACAAGAACCTACAGATGGACTCTGTTCCGGTCCGTTGTGGTGAAGAGGGAGCTGAGCTGTAAGGTTAAGCTGTCTGTTTACCGGTCGGTCTATCTACCCTCACCTATGTTCACAAGCTCTGGGTAGTGGCCAAAAGAACAGGTTGTTGAAATAAGTTTCCTCCGCAGGGTAGTGGGACTCTCCTTTAGAGATAGGGTAAGAAGTTCAGTTATCCAGGAGAGACTCAGAGTAGAACTGCTACTCCTCGACATCAAGAGGAGTCAGTTGAGGTGGTTCAGGCATCGGATAAGGATGCTCCCTTCGGGCATGTTCGATTAGGTGGAGACCTCTGGGAAGACCCAGGACACGCTGGACAGACTTTGTCTCTCAGTTGGCCTGGAAATGCCTTGGAACCCTGGAAGAGGTGGCTGTGGAACGAGATGTCTGGGTCGCCTTGCTCAAGTTGCTGCCCCCGCAACCCGATTTTGGAAAAAGTGGAAGATGATGGATGGATGGATGGATGGATGGAATGGATGGAAGAAACTACAGAATATAACTCATAAGAAACCCTTCAGTGGTGTCCCAACTTTTTCATCACTGTACAAATCTTAACTTCCTTTACCACTATCAGACATTTTTTATTATACAGACTGAGATAGCACACACCTTTTAGTATTTGTATATTTGGTGCAAATTTATCACAGACTACCACGATTTCAAAAAAGGTGAGCACAATAATGAGCAAGAGTAAGAGCTGTTTTTCTATGCTACCCTGCCAAGCCATGCTCTCTACCAGCCACCACATCCCTTAAAAGCTGCATGTGTCTCCACACTGTGTCCTATGTGTGAAGCTGAGCTATCTCCTTCCACAAGTTTTTCACCATTTGATTATCTTCAGAAGATTTGCTGGAACAGTTGTAAAGATTTCTATATTTTATAAAAGCCTTGGCCAGCTGTCCCTCAAAAATATTAATCTTATTAACACAATAGTCGGTTGAAGTGAAAGGGCAGTTTTGTGTAAAAAAAAAACATGCACACACAAGTTCTGACCAATCCCATATTACTTGGTGCATACCCCGTGAGAAAAGGTTCTGCCTGGACCTTGTGCACATGAATGGGGCTTTCGATGCTTCCATGAAAACAATTGAGGAGATTTTTATCTCACAGTCGTGTCAAGAAAAGATTCACTTCTCGTGGAGTATAAATCAGCCTTCAGATTATTCACAAATAAAACTGATTTAACTAATGGTGCAACATTTGAATGTAGTTTTTAGGAATTCAAATTAAGGAAGCCAAATATGGCACATATTTCAGTTTAAGAATACAAAAAAGTTCAAGAAAAAAACAACTAGACTTTATTTCGTAACAGAAGATGTTTCGCTTCTCATCCAAGGAGCTTTCTCAATTCAAAGAACAGAGACATGTGGGGTTCAAGTTATAAAGCTGAGGTAAAATACACATGCAGATTGCCCTATTACTCCTCACAATAGAGCCATTGGTTCCGATATGTGGATGACACCTGGGTCCAAATCCAAACCAAGGAAGTAGAGGCGTTCACCAGACACATTAACTCGGTTGACAACAACATCAAGTTCACCAGAGAGGATGCTAACGACAACAAGCTGCCTTTTTTGGACTGTTTGGTCCACATGGAAAGAGAGGACAGTCTCAACATTGAAGTTTACAGAAAACCAACCCACACAGACCAGTATCTTCTGTTTGACTCTCACCATCCACTGGAGCACAAACTTTCTGTTATCAGAACTTTACAGCATCGGGCCGAACACATCCCCACGAAGTCAGAAGGGAAGGAAAAGGAACAGAAACACATCAAAAAATCTCTCCAAACATGTGGATATCCCAACTGGGCCTTTGTCAAGTCAGCGAGGAAGTCGACAAAACACAATAATGATCAGAAAAAGGACAACAGACGAAAAAACATTGTCATCCCTTATGTGGCTGGACTATCAGAGAATTTCAGAAGGATTTTCAACAAACACAACATCCCAGTACATTTCAAACCCAGCAGGACTCTCAGACAGAGACTGGTGCATCCTAAGGACAAAACACCTACACACAAACAGAGTGGTGTAGTTTATGCGGTCCAGTGCAGCGAGGACTGTCCAGATCTCTACATTGGAGAAACTAAACAGCCTCTTCACAGACGAATGTCCCAACACAGGAGAGCCACCTCTTCTGGACAAAACTCAGCTGTTCACCTCCACCTCACGGACAAGGGTCACTCATTTGAAGACCAGAATGTGCACATTTTGGACAGAGAGCACAGATGGTTTGAGAGGGGGGTGAAAGAAGCTGTTTATGTTAAAAGGGAAAAGCCTTCTCTTAACCGAGGGGGGGGGGGCTCAGGTTTCAACTTTCAAAAACATATAATGCAGCTTTAAATCTGATTCCAAGACAGTTCACACCTGTTGAGAACAGAGTAGCTGCTTCTGTGGATTAGAGTAACAAAGACCTTAACAAACCCCCTACTGTTAAGCTGTGATGTGTTGTTGCGTCAATTTACATAGAATGGATATGTTATCTCCGGTATGTGTGGGCGTTATTTCAGCTTCCAAATTACATGTTGGTGCGTGGCATGTCAGGCTGTATAAAACTTCTGTCTCACAGCTGCTCTTTTGAATTGAAAAAGCCCTTTGGATGAAGGGTGAAACATTTTCTGCAACAAATAAAGTCCAGTTGTTTTTGTATTGAGCGCTTGTTTCTGATTGTTAACACACCTTTCCTCAGTCCTTTGGTATAATGAAACTTATTGGTTTTTGTTAATGTCAGTGTATTTTTTTATTTTATTTTGAATTTATTATCATTGCAGAAAGGCTCCGTCGGCTGCAGAATGTTAGAAAGCAGCTGCGACAAGAACAATGTCGAAGATACAAGCAGGAGGGTTTTAAGGGTCCTCAGAGTTGGGAAGACTTAAAACCTTCAGAGTTGCAGAACTTCATTGTGGATGAAAAACATGACATTATCTACTGTTACATTCCCAAGGTGAGCCTCTCATTTATCAGCCATAACCTTGTTTAACACCTGCCTAACACTGAACTACACCTTTTTCTTTGTTTCAACAAAACAGCTATGGCCTCTTATAGAACATTTAGGGTTTAGTGTGGTGTGGGGTAGATTCTATGTATATCACTGATGTGATATTATTTCTAGTTTTTTGGGAGATGGTGACCTTTAACTTTATGACCCTAAATTTAACCCAGGACCCCATTGCCTAAACCTAACACCCTAAACCAAACCATAATCTAAACCTAACCCAGAAGCCTCTGACCCATACCTAACCCCCTGACCCTTGACACTAAACCTAACCCAGGACCCCTTTCTCTAAACTTGACCTCTGAACTTTGCCTTTAACCCAACCCTGACCATAACCCCACCCTTTGACCCTAAACTTAACCCCAACTGCCAAGCCTAAACTTGGACCTTGACAGAAACAATGGGCCCATAATACTCTCCCTGCTCGAAGCTCCCGGTGGGGTGGAGGCAAAACTGGAGGCCTGGGTGGGATTTTTGAAGCCTCTACAGGTCTCTCTTGTAAATGAGTCATCGTGACTCAATGATACTAACCTGTAAAAATAAAAGTTGAATGGACTTCCAGCAAATGTTGACAACTCACCACCCGCCTCGAACGTTATCATCCATTAAATGGCCATTATTAGTTGTTATCATCCCCATACGTAGCTGTCAGACTGCCCCTCGTGTACCTCCTAGTAGGTTTAAAGGTACATTGTTAGCGGTGGTAGCGATGACAATAGATCTGTTTTTAGCTTTGTTAGTGCTCATAATAGCTTCACGTGGTTGGGTTTAGAGTAAAGGGTCTGGCGTTAGGTTTAGGGTCTTGGTTAGGTTTAGGGTCTTGGTTAAGTTTAGGGTCTTGGTTAGGTTTAGGCACAAGGGTAAGGGGGTTAAGTTTAGGGTTGGTCCTCTGGGTCAGGTGTAAGGTTAGGTTTAGGAAAAGCGTTATATAAGCTGAAAAACCCCCAACAAGACACTTCCTGGATTTACCCCGGGGAGACGCTACCTATTATCAGCGATAATAACGATAATAATCTACCTTTGCACCTACTAGGAGATAGGTGGGATAGTTTCACCGCTACATATGGGGATGATAACAACTAATAACGGCCATTTAATGGACTGATAACATCCGAAGCCGCTCCAAATCACATAGGTTTTATCCTTTTACTTAGCGGGCGGCTGTGGCTGAGTGGTTAGAGCAGTCGTCCTCCAATGCGAGGGTCAGGGGTTTGATTCCACCAGCATTCACATGCCAAAGTGTCCCTGGGCAAGACACTAAACCCTCCATTGTCCCTGATGTGTGTCCCATCAGTGTATGAATGTGATAAAGCACTGATTGTTCTTTGCAAAGATATATTAGAGTGCTGTATGAGTGGGTAAATAAGGGCACATGTGTTGTAAAGCACTTTGAGTATCATGATAAGACAAAAAAGCACAATGTATTGTAAGTACAGTCCATTTACCATTTAGCCTAATACAAACAAGTACAATTCGGACTGGTTGGTCTTTCTTGTTTAGTAAAATATTTTATGTTGCAGGCCATCATTTTACTAGTTTTAAACTGTTGTTAAATTTGAACCACTACATTATCAAATTATTTCTGGGACATCTGCAATGGAGATAGTTGCAAACAACAACCCTTCTAACTACTTTTCTTAGCTACACCATAACAAAGTGCCAGATTAGATATAGATTCTGACCTGTATCTTGTCTGCAGGTGGCGTGTACCAACTGGAAAAGAGTTATGTTTGTCCTGAACCAGAGTGAGCCATATCCTGACCTTCTTTCAATAGATTCTGACTTCGTTCACATCCCAAACAAATTTACCCTCCTGAATGCTTTTTCCAAAACAGAGATAAAGGTCAGTTTATCCATTTATATTAATTTTGATCTGAAAGTTCTGAATAGACGACTGATGTGTGTTAATTTGCTCTGCAGGCGAAGCTAAGGCATTACACCAAGTTCCTGTTTGTTCGAAACCCATTTACTCGTCTCATCTCTGCTTACCGAAGCAAGTTCCTTCGAGAAAATCCATCCTTCTATAGTTATGCTAAAACCATCATGCTTCTATACAGCAAGCATCCATATATACCAGTTAATGCGAAGGATGCACATAAGTTGGGCATTCATCCCTCATTTTACAACTTTATTCAGTATTTAGTGGACCCACAAACGGAGAAGAAGGAACCCTTTGAGCCTCACTGGAGGCAGATGTACCATCTGTGTCACCCCTGTCTCATAGAGTGAGTCCATCATGATCTTCAAAGACAAAACTATTCAACACATTAAAACAAATCAAAAGTATGAAAGTTTGTTTGCTCTTTTCAGGTATGACTTTATTGGCCATCAGGAAACTCTGAAGGATGACACCCAAATGTTGCTGAAGATGTTAAACCTGGAGGATGGTATTAATTTTCCACCTGTTTATGAAAACACAACCACTCCAGATTCTGTATTGAGCTGGTTCAGGACGGTGCCTATGGAGGACAGGAGGAGGCTGTACGAGCTTTATAAAAAAGACTTCAGCATTTTTGGCTACAGAAGGCCAAGTGAACTACTTGATGGTTGATATTTTGGTCTCCCTTTTCTAAAAGTGTTAGCTGTACCCTCACAGCAACCTCTAGGCTCTTAATTCACTAGGAATACTGGTTAAAGTATTCTAAAACATAAAATGGGACCCCCTTAAAGAGAGAGTCTTTATTGTCATTTGCACCGCATGTGGTACATGTGATGAAAACGAGATTATGTACACAGGGTCCCAGTTACATCCAACAACAAATGCAAGAGAAAAAAAAAGAAAAAGAACAGTAATAACATCTAGGATTAACTAAGAAAAACATCAACTAGTAATACACTAAGCCCTAATGTAGTAGAAAAACATCATTATAAACAGCAGCACGAACATGAGTCTGTATGAGCAGATGGTCACAGATGAACACAGCAACAAGAAAACAGATCAGCATCAGCATGATGTGATATTTTGCAGTGATTATTCTTATTGTTTATTTATTCATGAGTCTAACAGCCTCAGGGTAGAAGCTGTTCCTCAGTCTAGTGGTTCTACCTTTGATGCTCCTCAACCTCCGTCCTGAGGGGAGTGGGGCAAAGAGTGAGTGTGCTGGGTAAAGAAATCCACCATCAGTTGTTATTGTTTATCAACATTTGCAACATCAATGTGCCCAGAAATATTGTGTAACTAGTTGTGTAATTAATGACATGTTCATGTTTTATATATGTTTTGAAATGAATAAATTAATTTACAACATGTAATACAATGTATTGCCTAAAACTAAGCATTTTGATGCATTTTATGCCAGTAAGAAATTGTTCAGTTAAGAAAAAGAAACTAAGATTGCACTTACTGTTACTGTATATGTTTTATTTATTTCTTTTCCTTATACATGTGAACAAAGAACAAAGGTTGGGATGGCAAATTTGTTTTTTTTACCTTATGAATTTGTTTCTTGATATTAAATATGTGCAACCTTATTTATTTTAAATTTAAAAGAATCATCGGGATAATTTTCTTTGTCAAATCTTGCTGCAGTGTATTTTGTAAATTGCATAGATTTTATTTTATTTTTTAAATCTGAGATACTCTTCTTCTTCTTCTTTCGGCTTTTCCCTTTTCAGGGGTCGCCACAGCAAGTCATCCTCCTCCACCTCACTCTGTCCTCTGCATCCTCTGTCCTCACTCCAACTACCTTCATGTCCTCTCTAACTGCATCCATATATCTCCTCTTTGGCCTTCCTCTGTGTCTTTTTCCTGGCAGCTGCATTTCTAACATCCTTCTACCAATATACCCACTGTCCCTCCTCTGGACATGTCCAAACCATCTCAGTCTGGCCTCCCTAACTTTATCTCCCAGTTGTTCAACATGTGCTGTACCTCTGATTCGGTCAATTGGGACCAGAACCTCCCGCCATAAAAACAGTTTCTTCCCCTCTGCTGTCAGACTCTTGAACACTCATAACCATGCTACCTCATAACTTGCCTTGGTCGCTGTATTTTGTATTTGTTCTTTGTATTTTGATTGGGAATCACTGTATCACTGTATTTTGATTGCACCACTCTAATTGCGCTGTTTCTTAGTAGTTTTTGTTCACTGAATATTGTATTGATTGTATTGATGTTTTATGGTTTATGTTTTTTGTGTCTTATGTTTTTATATTTTATGCACCGTTATGCCGAAGCAAATTCCTAGTCTGTGAATCCTGTTCATTGACAATGGCGATAATAAACTGAATCTGAATCTGAATCTGAATCTGATGATCTCATTCCTGATCTTATCCATTCTTGTCACTCCTAAGGAGAACCTCAGCATCTTCATTTCTGCCACTTCCAGTTCTTTCTCCTGTCTTTTTGTCCATGTCTCTGTCTCCAGACCATACAACATAGCTGGTCTCACCACTGTCTTGTAAACTTTTCCTTTGACCTTTGCTGACACCTTTTTGTCACAAATCACTCCTGAAACTTTTCTCCATCCACTCCATCCTGCCTGGACTCTCTTTTTCACCTCTTTACCACATTCCCCATTTTCCTGGACAGTGGACCCCAAGTACTTGAAGTCCTGCACCTTTGTGACCTCTGCTCCTTGTAGCCTCACTGTTCCACTGGCCTCCCTCTCATTCACACACATGTACTCTGTCTTACTACGGCTGACTTTCATTCCTCTTCTTTCAAGTGAATACCTCCACCTCTCCAAGTTCTCTTCCACCTGTTCCCTGTTCTCACCACATATCACAATGTCATCTGAAAACATCATAGTTCATTTTTAATCTGAGATACAAATTGCTTTAAATATGTTGCTGGAAGTGCCCTGTAAAGTCACTTGAAAAAGCTCCAGCTGCATCACTTCTGGAGCTAATAGACTATACGGTATGTTGCATGTCAGAAGAGTGAGAAGTCGTTGAGTCTTGTGTCTTTAACTAGATAAACTTGATTTCATATTTTTCTTTCACTTACTATTCAACACAACTGTGATTGGTTTTGTTTTTAACATTTTTGATAAATTATTTTATTAAATTCCTCCCTTTACCTTTTTGTTGCAAAATGACCAGATCAACAACCATTTATGAACTTTGATTCCTGAGTTGAAAAGTATGTTTTTTTTTATGTTGACCCCTTTTATGGGCCCAAAAACATCTGTGTCTCCTGCTGGTTTTTGTTGACCCGACAACATTGTGTTTGAAGTGTGCCCTTGAAAAATGTCTTTAGAGGACCAGATAGCTCTAAAAAATTGGAATATGATGAAATACAATGTAGTTGCAATTATTTATTTAAAAGTATTTATTTATTTATTTATTGCCTAATGTTGAGTATTTAGCTTAACAGTTCAACTTTTGTTTCAGTGTTACACTTTACTATATATATTGTATGTACGCACACAAACACAAACCACACAAAAAACATTACATTAAACCTACAGAAAAGCTACAGTGACATCATAACAAATAAGTACAATATTAAAAAACAAAATCTGAAAGCTTGATTTAGATCAAATAGTTTTTAGCTGCTTCTTTCAACATCTGTCATGTGAGTTGAATGAATATAGATCTCCATCCATCTAGCTAGAGTACAATGTAGAGTACAATATAACAACTCTTCATGAAACCAGGATTATGAGCTACAACAACATTTAATTTCCCTTTGGGATTAGTCAAAGTCAAGTCAAAGTCAAGTCAAAGTTAACTTTATTGTCAGAACTGCAATATGTACAGGACATACACAGGATTGAAATTGCGTTTCTCTCAGTCCCTCGGTGCAACAGTAACCATTTAAACACTAAAACACTGAAACATTTAATAAACATAAGCATAAAATAGTAAAAGTGTAACACTGTCCTGAGTTTTTGCATAGTAGTATAAAAGTATGAAAATTTACACCAACACTAAAACACTAAACATTTAATGAACATAAGCATAAAATGAAATAATAAAAGTGTAATACTGTCCTGAGTTTTTGCATAGTAGTATAAAAAAGTATAAAAAGTATATCTATAAAATAAACTGAAGGTTCTAGCATTGACATTTGCAAAGAGTGGCAAAGCAGCATATGAGTTAATGTACACAGTATATGTATGAGGTAGTTGATGTTGGTATAGAGGCAAAAGTGGCAAATGCAGTAAGGCACATTGGGCATCCTTAATAAAGTATTTTGAACTGAATTTGAATTGAATGTCAGAAACTCCCTGAACTGGCTCCTCTCAATGTGGATTAGCAGTTGCTTGATTCAGAGTCCCTCCTGGACAAGTCAACTTCAACTGAATTACTCACTCTATATTTCTATAAAGGAAAGTCTAACCACCCAGTGGAGAAAACTCATTTCAACCGCTGGTATCCATGAGCTCATGCATTAAGTCACTACTCAGAGTTTGCGTACATATGAGAGTCTGTCTTTTGCACGTGACGTCACGGCTCGTGTCTTTTTGCACTTCCGGTCGTCATGTTGGGTGGATACCGGTTCACAGTGCGATACAGAACAATAACATCAGCAAAATGCAAACTAAATATAAAAATGAGCAGAAGCCTTATAGAGAGAAACTCAACCTTGAAGCCAGAGAACGTTACATGGTGAAGTTAGCTTCAATTAACAACATTGATCCTTACGAGGTAGCAGCTAAGGCATGGACTTCCTCTGTTTAAATGAACCGGTCTCCACCCAATATGGCGACCGGGAGTGCAAAATGTCACGTGTCTGCAAAAGACCGGTTGGCATGTAGACAGATTGATAAACTGAAAAACTGCCCTCTTATCTACAGAGGAACACACCAACAAACAGTGGACTAACACCAGCCCGGCGTCATTTATCATGGGAAACCAGAGTGGAGTAGGTCCAGCCCCATTCAAGGAGATTGGTTCCAGGCCCCATGCCATGTGCTGAAGTGAGCCCAACTATATCTAGTTGGTACATTTCAGTCTGATGCACAAGCTCAGGATCTTTCCCAACCAGAGAGATGGCTTTCCATGTCTCAAGAACCAGCTTTGGTAATCCATGGTCATAGCACCAAGCCCCCAGTCTTTGGCTGCTGCCCATGGCACCATGCACTCAACTCATATGTGGGGTGTACCCACAGGAAGACAAACTTGAGTAACTCATGTTAGACACATTCAAATCATCTCAATTAGGTTCCTCTGAAACAATCTATTTTTTTTAATTAAAAGTTTATTTTGTACACATGTAAATTTCAAAATGCAGCGCTGGGCCACAGAGTCCTGAAGTGTACTTTATTTTATTACATTATTATTATTAATACTTTCTTCAGAACCGTCCACCATGTGTTGTTGTGTCCCTGGGCAAGACACTTAACCCCGAGTTGCTCCCAGTAGGTCTGGATAGCGCCCTACAAGGCAGGCTACCACTAACGGTGTATGAATGTGTGTATGAATGGGTAGATGGCTCGTATTGTAAAGCGCTTTGGGACTCCTCAGAGGAGGCTGGAAGGCGCTATATAAATAAGCTCCATTTACCATTTACCATGTTGTGATCAATGGCGCTTTAGGTGTGTAAATAATAAATGCTTCCTACAAGAAACAAGAAACCAGAAACTTCCTACCCCAAAGAAGCCATTACATATAACTTCTTCAGAACAGAAACTCTGCCCTGTCACTCTCTCTGAAACAGCTTAACTTAGATGGCATTAATCTGGCCTCCAGGTCTAATGTTGAAAATATTGGTGTTATTTTTGATCAGGATGTCTTTTATCCCCCACATTAAAAACGTTACTAGAATTGCTTTCTTCCAGCTGTGTAATTTAGCTAAAATTAGAAACATTTTATTTAAAAATACTCCACTAAATAAAATAAGAAATAAAACAGGAGTGTGCACCATCAAATAATCTACCACCGCGCACCACTGCCGATGGAGAATCCACCACTGCCACCATATATATANGAGAATCCACCACTGCCACCATCACAATAAACCACTGCCAAGGTGATTTTTTATTTTATTTAGTGGATTAAATAAAAGAAAACTAACTTTTGCAGCTTAATAATAGTTTTGGTTTTCCTGTTACTTATTTGCAGTATGATAAATGGTAGGAACATAAATATACGTTGATGTTTTGTTGTTCCTTTTTATTAAAAAATGAATTACATTTTTTGCTATTTTTTGTAGCATCTTGAGTTCCTATGATGTCATCAACTAGTTGATGTCAATGATTATCATGTTAGTGTTGACTTAAAAATATATATATGTAGTCGTTCAACCCCTACTAAATACTATCTTTCTAAGATTTTAAATGTATAAACTGCACTAAATATGATATATTGCCTAATAAGAATGGTAAAGAAATTAGTTTTACTTTGTATTGTCACAATTGTGTTTTTGCAATCATGGCATTAGTCTTGTAGTGGTACACCTTAGTCTCTGAAAACTCTCAGTGGTACACCTTGTTTCTTTGAAACTGTTTGTTCCATTAATTTGAATCCAGGACATCAATTAAATCACCAAGAGACTTTTTATTTGGTTCCAATTCAAATAGAATCAAAGAATAACCTTGTGTTTTTTGTGTGATCATTGTTATTGTTCAATATTTTTGATAATCAGAGACTCTGTCTAAAGCCAAGGACAGATCATAATGGACTTTCAGAATTTGTTTAGTTATAGACAGTTTAATCAGTATAAATCATAAAGCTGGCACCTTTCTCCTGTTCCCTTCTAAACACTTTTCCTAAACAACTTTCTCTCCTTGACTCATAATAACCTCTCTGACCTTGCTTAATCTCCTCCTTTTTCATTCAACCTTTACTTAGTCAGGTTAATCTCATTGAGCCTCGAGGACTCATTTACAAGAGAGACCTGTCTACAAACTAAAGAATGATGACAACAGCAACAGTAGATTTTCCTTGGACAATCAACAATATACAAACATAAGAGAGAAATACAGATTTTTTTTTTACAAGTTAAAACAAATATATCAAAGTAGCAAAAAAGACAGATTATAAGGTAGATGTAGAAAATCAAGAACGGGAACATATCTGCATTGGTTTTTAAAGTCAGAGTCAGAGTCAGAGAGTCTTTATTGTCATTTGTACTGCATGTGGTACATGTGATGAAAACGAGATTATGTACACAGGGTCCCAGTTACATCCAACAACAAATGCAAGAAAAAAAAGAAAAAGAACAGTAATAACATCTAGGATAACTAAGAAAAACATCAACTAGTAATACACTAAGCCCTAATGTAGTAGAAAAACATCATTATAAACAGCAGCACGAACATGAGTCTGTATGAGCAGATGGTCACAGATGAACACAGCAACAAGAAACAGATCAGCATCAGCATGATGTGATATTTTGCAGTGTTTATTCTTATTATTTATTTATTCATGAGTCTAACAGCCTCAGGGTAGAAGCTGTTCCTCAGTCTAGTGGTTCTACATTTGATGCTCCTCAACCTCCGTCCTGAGGGGAGTGGGGCAAAGAGTGAGTGTGCTGGGTGAGTGAGGTCTTTCATGATGCAGGTGGCTCTTTTCCTGCATCTGGAGGTGTAAATGTCTGTGATGGTGGGGAGACTGACTCCAACAGACTTCTGTGCAGCCTTCACCACTCTCTGTAGAGCTTTCCTCTCTGCAACTGTGCAGCCTCCATGCCACACGTTGATGCTGGAGCACAGGATGCTCTCCACTGCACACCTGTAGAAGGAGGTGAGAACTGGGCTGCTCAGACCAGCTCGTCTCAGCCGTCTGAGGAAGTAGAGTCTCTGATGACCTTTCTTGATCAGGCTGGTGGTGTTGTTGCTCCAGCTGAGGTTATCATTCAAGTGTACACCCAAGTACAGTATTTGTAGCTAGAGACCACTTCCACATTGCCTTCCTTTTGCCAGGATTCCAACAGATTCTTAAAGCCATTTAGAGAGTGTTACATTGAGGAGCTGAGTGCAGCCCCGAGAAACCTCCTCTGGGGTCACAAAACCTGCCTCCAGCTCCACACGTCCACCCCCAGTCTCAATCTCCCTCAGAAATGGCAACTCATACTAAATAAATCAAGGAAACCTGAATTAAGTTTTATAAATTGTATTAAAGTTAAGGCAGGAAAAAGTTACAGTTTACAGCGCTGGCTCTCTGATATGATCAGCATCCGGAAGAGAGAGAGATGTCCAGTGTCATAACTAATTTATAGGGTCTGGGCCCCGCCCTTCACAGAAGGGGAGCTCCTCCTGTCATGTGTATGAGGGGGCGTGACTAAGTGTGATCTCAATGGATCTTATGTGGATTGATGCATGTGGAGAAACATGGGACAGTGCATCACAGCCTTTCTACGTGATGTAGCAAGCAAAATAAACTCTATTCACTGACATACTGTATATTGAATCCGAGACTCTTTTTAGAACTACTGGTCCAGTTTAACCTAGTCAGAACCGGGTCATAATTTCATTATGATCCCGTCTAATGAGTAGATCAAGAACCCCAGGACCAGTCTACATAAATATCTAACAACTCCCCCTGGTTCGAGGATCCCAAAGGGTTTCCTTGAATAAAAACTCCCAGTTCAATACCGTCAGATATGCAAGCAATTAACCACATTCCTGTGGGTGAATGTAAAAAAAGGTAAAAAGGTTTCTGGGGGCTGCACTCAGCTCCTCAACGTAACAAGAGGTCAAGGCCGAGAGCTTCAGATCTTTTTGTAAGATATTCCAGGAAGCAGGAGCGGAGTATGAGAAGGCCCTTTTGCCAAGTTCAGTTCTCACTGACGGAACACTACCTACTTCCTAGTTGCTAACCAATAAGGAAGGAGTGAGTCACAGTAGGTCAAGCCCTCTTTAAAAAGCTCACACTTCCTTGAACGTTCAGTTCTGCTGGGAAGTTGAGATGAAATGAAACTTTGAGTTACATCCGTACAGATTGAAAGTTTTTATTAGTAAGATGTGAGTTAAAGCTCCCCTGACATCATCTTTTAACTTTCCATAAAATGGCACAACATATATATATATATATTAAGATTGACCTCTGATCGTTTTTGCTAAAACAATGTGAAATGAATGAAAATTCCTCTCTAAAATAGTTTAAAATTAGTGCCGTTTTTTTTACATGGTAAATACGGATTTTCCCGTCGCGTGATTATGACGTCACATCTAGACTCGCCTCAAATGCGCACATTGAATACAATGGAGGAAGATACAAACAGGATCCGTCCAATTTAGCCATTTAAAACTTTAGATTTTAGCGGTTTGTCTTCAGAGAAGCCAAAGTTATTTCGAGTAAACAGCAGGTTATAATTTTTTTTCTGCTGCTGCTGTTTTTTGTAGACTTTTAACTTCAGGAAGTGAGCAGCTATGTGATGAGTTACAGGAGCTGCAAGTTGAGAGGCAGAAGGAATTCTACAACATCTAAATCGTTTCCACAGCACTGAAATGGTAATATATTGCTAGAAACCTTTAGTTTATTTTAGTTATACTTTTTATACTCTTTTTTATACTAGTATGCAAAAACTCAGGACAGTATTATGTTCATTAAATGTTTAATGTTTTAGTTTTAGAGTTGGTGTAAATTTTCATACTCTTATACCACTATGCAAAAAACTCAGGACAGTGTTAGTTTTACTATTTTATGCTTATGTCTATTATTATATGTTTCAGTGTTTCAATGTTTAGATGTTTACTGTTGCACCGAGGGACTGAGAGAAACGCAATTTCGGTCCTGTGTATGTCCTGTACAGTACATATTGCAGATCTGACAATAAAGTTGACTTTGACTTTTGACTTTGATATTAGTTAATGTTTCTAATAATTATTCAACATTAATTTATAGTTTAAAAAATTAGTCCCTTTTAAAATATCTGTTAAATATTTTAATGTTTATTCTAACATACGTTCTGAAATTTTTAACTAGTTTTTATTTGTGTATTTTTATCCATCAATATTTTTTTATTTTGTTGTAAATTTACATTTATTTTAAACAAAAACACTTTTAGATGTTTGAATCAGTTTGATTTCATCCGTCCTGTTTGGTCCAAAAAATGCAGCTGAGATGTCTTGACTGGATACCTGTCCAGGTGTCCCTGTGATGGACTGGAAACCTGTCCAGGTGTCCCTGTGATGGACTGGAAACCTGTCCAGGTGTCCCTGTGATGGACTGGAAACCTGTCCAGGTGTCTCTGTGATGGACTGGAAACCTGTCCAGGTGTCTCTGTGATGGACTGGAAACCTGTCCAGGTGTCTCTGTGATGGACTGGAAACCTGTCCAGGTGTCTCTGTGATGGACTGGAGACCTGTCCAGGTGTCTCTGTGATGGACTGGAGACCTGTCCAGGTGTCTCTGTGATGGACTGGAGACCTGTCCAGGTGTCTCTGTGATGGACTGGAAACCTGTCCAGGTGTCTCTGTGATGGACTGGAGACCTGTCCAGGTGTCTCTGTGATGGACTGGAGACCTGTCCAGGTGTCTCTGTGATGGACTGGAGACCTGTCCAGGTGTCTCTGTGATGGACTGGAGACCTGTCCAGGTGTCTCTGTGATGGACTGGAGACCTGTCCAGGTGTCTCTGTGATGGACTGGAAACCTGTCAATTCAAACAATAAATGATATTCACCCCAATTTTTTTAAATCATATAAATACTTTATTACTGGTATACATATATAACAAAGCCCCGCTTTTCTGTTTAAGGTGTTGGATGATGTGATCAAATCTCCCTACACGTCATCCGAATCCGCTGACACGTCTCTTTGTTCAACTCTTCTTGCCCATGGAGAACTAAAGCACTTTGAGATTTTTATTAATGAAAAGTGCATTATAAATGGAATTCATTA
>JBBPBX010019209.1:32780-44693 GCA_038048925.1 Garcialebias charrua
TATCGAGTGGAAACTCTTCAGATTAAACAAGTTAGATGTTCCCACCGCTAGTTAGAACGACTTTGTCACGTTTTGCAAAATAAAGAAACCGAGTAAGACTCGCTGCAGATGAGACCTGCAGTTTAACAAAACCGAACTACGTCCACACCGACGAATTAGTCTTTCCTCTCATCAGTGATGTCGTCTCTTTCTCTTCGCTTGTGAAACTTTGTTCAGTCACATTCTGACGGTCATGAGCACTCGTTTGACTCGTTTTGAAGCGAAAACTTAACGCGCTTTGGAGACTAGCTTAGCTTTTAGCCTGCTACCGCTAACGCCTGCTGCTGGACTGAGCGCTGCGTAACAACGACGTCACCACGCACGTTTTGTGTCACAGCTTTTTCTGTCCGGGCGGGTTGTTGAAGCAGCCGCTCCAACCCGAACAGAAACAGAAAAACGTTGTAAAATCCTATCGAAATATCGAAAATATGCTTAAACTTCATATCATCGTTATTGAATAAAAGTATATCGCGATATTTATCGTTATTGAATTATCGTCCAGCACTAATATCACCATAAACATTTCTAAAACTATGTTTTAAAATATGATTAAATCAAAGTTGTTGGGAAGGTGTGGTGCAGGTGAAGTGAAGGTTGTTGTTTGTTTGTAGTTATTTTGTATTTTTTAAACAAGGGGCAGATATTAAAACACTATTTTCGTCTTTCTGCACATTTTCATTCAGTGTTTTTTCTTCTTCTGATGAATTTGTTTTATTTTGAATAAAAAAACATGCAGCGCTGCTGGGGCTGTTTGTTTACGTCGTAGTTTCAGGGAAACGTTGGCTCAAACTTTATTGTTCTTCATCTTCTGACTCTCATATTATATCGAGTGGAAACTCTTCAGATTAAACAAGTTAGAATAGATGTTCCCACCGCTAGTTAGAACGACTTTGTCACGTTTTGCAAAATAAAGAAACCGAGTAAGACTCGCTGCAGATGAGACCTGCAGTTTAACAAAACCGAACTACGTCCACACCTACGAATTAGTCTTTCCTCTCATCAGTGATGTCGTCTCTTTCTCTTCGCTTGTGAAACTTTGTTCAGTCACATTCTGACGGTCATGAGCACTCGTTTGACTCGTTTTGAAGCGAAAACTTAACGCGCTTTGGAGACTAGCTTAGCTTTTAGCCTGCTACCGCTAACGCCTGCTGCTGGACTGAGCGCTGCGTAACAACGACGTCACCACGCACGTTTTGTGTCACAGCTTTTTCTGTCCGGGCGGGTTGTTGAAGCAGCCGCTCCAACCCGAACAGAAACAGAAAAACGTTGTAAAATCCTATCGAAATATCGAAAATATGCTTAAACTTCATATCATCGTTATTGAATAAAAGTATATCGCGATATTTATCGTTATTGAATTATCGTCCAGCACTACGCTGAACCCTCACACTGAGCACCCCCGATAAACTGTTGTGTGTTCTTTCAAGTTATCTAGGGGAAACACAGGATTTTACTTTTTTCATTATAAACTTTGTGGTTCTGTAATCTGCTCAAAAAAGTTCTGGTTTGGTCATTAGTATTTTCCCAAAGAGACTGCATGCTTTAAAATTTATGGATCTGCAGAAACAGACGTCTTAAAGACTTTTGCGTCTGTGCTGTTCAACAACCTCCATGTTCCTATCTTATCTCCATTAACTCCTTTTTCCAGTAAATAGACAAACCAGCAGATTCCTGGAGGGGGGGCAGCGCTGTAAGGTGATTGAAAAGTATGTAAATAAAATGTTTGCGCACCATCGTTATTGACTGCTAAACATAATTGTTTGTTTACTTATCCCAGCTATGGCTTGACAATAAGCAAACCTAAAATAAGGTTATCGCCAAAATTCAGAAAAGGAACTGCTGACCTCACACACAATACGCACGAGTCTAAAAATAACCTCTTTAAAAAAAAAGACCAAATCGATCACTGTCAAGACTGCTGAGCAAGCCAAAGCCGCCTGCTGCTGCCTCTAAAGTCTCATCTTCACCGCTCACTCAACATTGTAAATTTCAACTACGGTAATATAAATGTACAGCTGCAGGGGGTCGTCCAGTTCATCTCGTCACAAAAAGCAATGTATTGCACTGTGTGGATGGGATATTTTTAAGTTTTTGTGTGTGTGTGTGTGTGTGTGTGTGTGTGTGTGTGTGTGCGTGTGCGTGTGTGTGTGTGGTGGGTAGGGTAAGACCAGCCATGGCTTCGTTAGAAAGCATAAGTATAGAAAGTTGATAAAGTTAGTAGGTATGGTATTGGGGAGTGGTGGCGCAGTGGTTAGAGACGGGTTTGTGATCGGAAGATCGCCGGTTCAAGCCCCGGTACAGACAACATCAAAAAATGTGGGTGGAAAAAGGTGAAACACCCACACCTGCCTCCACCCTCATTTACCATACCATACCCAGTTTATTTCTAAAGCACTTAAAAATACAACATCAGCTGTCCGAAGTGCTGTACAAGAACAAAAACAGGCACAAAAATAATCAAAATATCACAAGTAAAAGAAAACGACATTAAAACAGAGATGCAAACTCACTCTGGGTTAAAAGCCAATGAAAAAATATGTGTTTTTAAACGAGTTTTAAAAACACATATTTGCCTCACTTGCCTCACTCTGGGCCCCTGAGCAAGGCCCTGAACCCCCACCATCTGCTCCCTAACAAGCCTCTCTTGAAAATGAGTTATCTCTCAATGAGACTACCTGGATAAAGGGTACAGGTAAATGTGAAAAAAAAAAAAGTATGGGAATCTTAAAGCACTTCACAAGTTGACTATGATTCAGAGGGCTGAGATGCAATTATTAAACAATTAGATGCATTTAAATTATACTGGTAACTACATGTGACTAACAGATTTATGTTTTCATGTCTAATAAAAAAGTGCACATCAGAAAACTTCATTAATCACCAGCTGCCACCCAATAATTAGTATAACAGCCAACACTGAAACTATGGAAAAGCCATATTAGCGTGATTACCACTGAAAATCTTTTTATTTTATTTTTATAAACAGTATCTACAGACATTGTTCAGGGTTCAGTAAAGAAAACAGCTTTACAGTTACAAATTTTTTAAAGTTTACTGTTCCAAGTTGTGCTGACAAAACAAGCAGTGAGCTTGTTCAAGAACAAGCCTGGAGGTTTGTGTCATTTCCTCCTCGTGTACGTGCCAAACACAAACCTGCCACTGGTGAACGTTGAGGAGCCCAACGGCCAACGTCACTGGCTTTTAAATGCACAGCGTGTAGCTGGCAGATGGGGACAGGTGACTCGCTGCATACTCCCAAACAGCAAGGTCACTCAGAGAACCTGGTTGTTAGCCAGAATGTGTGTGTGTGAGCGTATGAACGGTGTCTGGCAAAGACAGCAGATGCCTGTGGGTTCCCACCAGCTCTGCAGACACTGACCTCACTCTTAAGCAAACGTAAACACAAGACAAAGTGTTTGACCCAAAACAAACAAGCTGCACGTGCTGCAGGAATTTCAGTGATCCCAGCCGAGCCACGCTTTACACACGGTGCCTGTAAGCTACAAACCCACGTCGGACTGAGACAGAACGTGTTTAAAGAGGTAAAAACCACACAGCAGCAAAGATTAAAGCCTGGTTCTTACAGAGTTTCCACAAAAGCTGAATTCTGTGTAGATATCAACAGTTCACTGATAAAACTGTGTTATTGGAGCACCAGGAAGTGTGGGGACACCACACATTCAGTCTGCACACCACTTCACACTGAGTGGGTCGTCTGTGTGGTTGAGGTGGTAAGTGAATCATGGGAAACTGATAATTTTCTGAACACTGTGCAAAATAAATCTAATTTGTTCTCTTCGCACATCATTGGGAAATGAAGATACTGTACTCCCCACATGAATAAAATTAGGCCTTCTGGGAAATTTTTACAGTGCTAAAGAAAAAGATCAATACAAAAATCAATGGAAACTTAATGTTTCACTGATCATTTACGGGCACTAACTGAATCTAAATTAATGTTAATTTTTGAAGATTATGCATGAAAAAAAATGACAGTCTACAAATTAAAAATGTGCAAATTTTGTGAAAGGCTCTTAACTACCAGTGCCATTTGTTTACCTATGAAAATGGTCAAAGTGACCGGACTGAAGTCCACAGTGGTCAGTTAAAAAACCAAAGAAGTCAGACAGTTTAGATGTTTTAGTATACAGTATACCAATACTCATTTGCTGAGTAAAGTATGCACATAGGTTTTAAAATCTAACAAAAAATCTAACAAAGGCAGTAAACTATTCAAACTGCACCATATGTATATGATGTAGTTCAGGATAGCTTTTATTAATGCTTTATTATAATTTGCAATGAGAACTTAAAGACCTGAAGTTAATTTACTAGCCGTTTGGTATGGCTATGACAAAGCAATAAAATAATGTTTTATTAAGACTGAAACATATTCTAAAATTGTATTTGATAGAATATTTTGTCACAAGTGACCGTTCATGATTGGCGTATTTGATAGGTCAAGAGGGAATTGCTTAGTTTAAGACCAAGTTACAATGGAAATGAGGAAAATAAAAAGTCCTGGAAGCATCTTCAAGCACTGCTGCCTAGAGGAACGGTTTTCTAATTCTACGAGAAGCACCGATTGCTTTAAATAATAAAATAAAATGTCCTCTCCTGCAGTATTTGTGTGTGGGTGACAAAGCAAGAGGAACAGCACCAAACCACACAAAAACACGTTAAAACCTAATCTGAAACAAACTCCTAAACTCCTCGAGAGTGCAAGGCGCTCAGCGGGCTGTAGCCTGTGTCTTATGATAATACAACTGTTACATAATCGGGCTCCAGCTGAGCGGAGCAGACTTTCAAGTGACAGCAACCCCCTTCTCCTCACCATCCTGAACAACTCCTGAAGGAGACGTGCTGCTGGTCTGCCAGCCTGCTGTGCCATCTGACACACTGAACCAATGACACAGAGTCCCAGCAAGACCCAAAGAACTGGGACATAGTGGCCTTTCACACAAAAAGCCAGATGACTTGGGAGGCAAAACTGAACCCTTGCCTTAAGCGGAATAAATCTTACTGTAGCTGCTATTGTAATAAAGCACATCCCACATGAAAATGGTGACACCCAATAATTTTTACTACTAAAAGTTGAAAATAAATAAAGCAATACATACAACTTTCAAAGCAACTATGGCATTTATGAATACCAATTTGTCCATCTTTTTATCTGACAAGTGCAACAAGAAATATGCCAAGAGGAATCTTTTTTTTTTTAATCCAACATTCCTGTAGATCACCTCACTTGATGCTTAACATCCCCAAACATGAGGAGGAAACATCACACAGGAGTTGAAGTTTTTAAGTCTCAACCGCTTCACAATCAAATGCAAACAGACCAACGAATAAAAGTTATTACAGCTCAACAAAACCACCCCGTCCTTACATTGACCTGGAATAAAAGTAAACACAGCAAAGAGCGTAAATCCTTCCGGTATATGGGAGATTAAATGATATCAGTCAGCTACACACAAGCCTGCTGATGTTTACTGTTCAAACACAACCGCTGCAGGACCTGAATGACAACAACATGGATGTTGTCTTCAATGACAAACATGCATGCTCATAAACAATGCTTTACATGTGAACAAATGCACAATTATAAGTCTTAAAAAACTGTTCGCTGCCAACGCATGGCGGTGTTGACATGTCAGAGGCTCAGACCTGGGAGCACCAGCGCCCCCTGGCGCCGGTCCTCCGCCACTACGCCAACACAAGGCCCCGTCCAGACAAGACGGCACAAAATGTCGGCACTGCCGAAGTCACATGACCCCTTTGTTTTCAGAAAACCGTCTCTAGCACAAACGAGTCGACAGAACCTGGATATTTTATCCAAAACGGACTCTACGTGTCCCCGCGTTGCCAAAACGCCCGTTCAGGCCCCGCGTTCGAGCCGTTGGCGACACAAATCCGTCGAGTTTCTCCCGAGAAAAAAAAATGGCGGCCATTTTGTGAAAGCTTGCGCAGAGAAAAAGGAGAGGCGCCACCGATCGAATAAGACATAAAAGCTTGTAATTTAACATTTTTTTAAACAGATGAAACCATACCGATTCCTCTTCTTTCTCCATCCCCGTGGGCATCTGCGGCACGGCCCGGTTAATCGATGCATACTCGTGTAGGTCGGGTAAATCCTCACAACGGAAGACGGGTAGAGGCTTGGAAGCGTCCAGCGCCCGTGCCCGAAACGACAATTTACTCATTTCTTTTTTCACAATTCGAGACGAAATATAAATCTGTCCGATCTCCCGATGTCCACAACGGTACCGAGTGGAGCTTTCATGGATGGTTTCTGTTCGGGTAGCCTCTTAACGTTCGAATGGTGGTTGCTCGGGTTTAGGGCGTCGCCAGCGGAGCCGGGGGAAGGCCCGGATCTTGGTCGCTCGCTCTCGGACTGTTTTTTTCCGACGCTCCGCTCCCTATCGGTGGTTCAGCGCGCCATGGACAACATGGCGGACATTTAAAACTCTTTTGCCGTGTTTCGCTCGGAGCGGTCCAACCCCCAGTCCGCACGCCGACCATTCCCACACGGTCCCGAGCGCTTGCGCGTTACCGGGGATGGGGGAGGGAAGGGAAGGGGGCATTTATCGTAGAAAACCTGTCTCTACCATCACACACACGCGAAATATTAAAATAAAAACACAGGCGCGGCCCGAATATCACAGTTTTAAACACAAAAAATATATCTAGTTGACAAATAAACTACAAATATGATAAGAAAATAAACATCCTGTTATTTAGTCCACAATATAAAACAAATCATGTAAAATTTGCGTTGTTTAAAATAAAATAAAATAAAGTTTATTTGGCATAAAATATTAAAAGCTCAAAACTAATCCAAAAAAGTAAAGATTTAGAAATTCAGCAAAAATAAATATAAGTTAAACTTATAAACTTAAATATTTGGGTCACAAGTTTGATTTTATAGCCATAAATGTCATATTACTATATAGACCAGGGGTCTGCAATCTGCGGCTCTGGAGCCACATGCGGCTCTTTGGTCCCTCTGCAGCTGCTCTTTAAAGTGTCACTGACATGATTTTTTTTTACTATTCATAAAATTGCTCAAAATATATATATTTTATCATTTATCATTTTATCTTTGACCATCTGTTCATACAGACTCATGTTCGTGCTGCTGTTTATAATGATGTTTTTCCACTACATTAGGGCTTAGTGTATTACTAGTTGATGTTTTTCTTAGTTAATTCTAGATGTTATTACTGTTTTTCTCTTGCATTTGTTGTTGGATGTAACTGGGACCCCGTGTACATAATCTCGTTTTCATCACATGTACCACATGCGGTGCAAATGACAATAAAGACTCTCTGACTCTGATTTAAATATGTTTGTTTTTGCAAACAAAATGATAAATCACTTTAATTTAGCTTTAAAAGTGATTTTAAACTTCAAGCCGTGTCTATTCATGGGAATCCGATTACACACGAACGCACCATCTGTGACGTAGTGTGCAGAGTGTGAGGCAGAGGGCTCTTTTAATAGCGGACTATTTAAAACACGACGAATTTAGCAATCTCTGTGAACATTTGAGCTATTTGTCTTCATTTTGGGAAGCAGAAAATAGTTTGGGTGATGGAACAAGAAACAACAGGATCTAATTTAGGTCTGATGCTGTATCAGACTTACCTTCATGTCGAGCTGCTCACCCGCGCACTGTGACAAGCCCAGAGCTCTGCCTCACACTCTGCACACTACGTCACAGATGGTGCGTTCGTGTAATCAGATTTCCCATGATTAAACACGGCTTGAAGTTCAAAATCACTTTTAAAGCAAAATTAAAGTGATTTATCATTTTGTTTGCAAAAACGAACGTATTTAAATGATAAAATATATATATATTGAGCAATGTTATGCATAGTAAAAGAATCATGTCACCCCACCTTTAAAGCCATGACCAAAACGAACATGGAACTGAATTTTTGTTATACAAACATAAAACTTCTAGTTTTAGCCGTTTTTCTGTCATTTCTTTTGCAAATACTTTAACTTTTTTGCTTTATTTCTATACTTATACATCTCCTCCTACATGTCTCTGCGTGAGTGCAGCTACAGCGTGCGCTCTCAGGACATGATTACCTGCAGTGTTCCGTCAGTGAGGACTGAACTTGGAAAAAGGGCCTTCTCCTACTCTGCTCCTGCTTCCTGGAATATCTTACAAAAAGATCTGAAGCTCTCGGCCCTGACTTCTCTAAATGGCTTTAAGACTCTGTTGAATTCCTGGCAAAAACCAATGCAGACATGTTCTTGTTCTTATACATCTACCAGTACCTTATAATGTTTTTGCTAGTTTTGCTAGTTTTCTTTTGTTTATTGTTTAAGGTAATTGTATCATTGCTGTTCATCATTCTTTAGTTTGTAGCAAGTTGCTTTTGTAAATGAGTCCTCGAGGCTCAATAAGATTTACCTGACTAAATAAAGGTTGAATGAATGAACTTAAATTAAAAATTACATAGGTTTACATATTTGTAGTTCATTGTTGTTTTTTTATATAAAAATCTATTTTCCCCTCTCTTTACAATAATCTGGTCTTTTCCATTTGTCTTCAATTTAAAAATGAATATGAATAAATGTAAAAAAATAAATAAATCAGATATTTTTAGCTTTATATTGTCACCCCTACAGGCCACAAAAGTCTCCTACAACAAATGTAAAGTGGTCCATTGTAGCAGGTGGCTGCGGCTCTGGACACATTTAATTTAGTGAATGAAAGCATAAAAATGGCTCTTTTGATCATAAAGGTTGCAGACCCCTGGTATAGACTATTAGATTCAAAATACTTATTATATTTAGATGGGCTGCATTTGATTACAGCGTATTGTTTTTATCATATATCGCAGTCCTTGCAAAAAGATCTGGAGCTACAGATTTTGATTTCTTTAAGGGGTTTTAAACATTTAAGCAAATACATGTATGTTCTTGTTTTTAGTATTTTACCTCGTTTTATATGGCACCTTGATTTGACTGCGTTTATAACTTCTTTTATTTGATTTTAATCGCTCTTGTTGAATTATTGTCTGTACTCCATACGTTATGTCTAACAGGTCTCTCTTGAAAATGAGTCATTGTGACTCAATGAGACCAACATATATAAATAAAGGTTGGAAGAATGGTTTAATTGCATCTTTTAGCTCTAGTTGGTTTATTTACTGTATTTTTGCAACTTTAAATCTTGTACCGGTACTCATCTCGTTTTACCTCATTTATAAAACTTTCAGCAATAAAATGTAAAATGAAAGTTTATTCGTACCACAATTTTTTTGTTCATTAACAGTCTCCGGTTTAAGAAAACAAGTCTCACATCAATATACATCCCTAATAGTACTGTATACATAAAAAACCAATGTCAAACTATTCTATCCCATGCAGATCATTAAATCACTCAATATTTTACATTTCAGAGGAACAAATATTTAAAAAGGTAAGCAGAACAATTTTAGCAGTTATTATTTTTTATACTGTACTTGTCAGTAGAAAACTGGAGCAATGAGACCTTTTCTCCATTTTGAAACAACACCTTAAATACCAGAGGCAACGGTTGCCTCGGAGCTGGAAGACCCGTTCAGACCCATTGAACCGTATCAGGAGTGACGCCACACCTGAACCATTTCCCTCCAGGTGAAATTATTGAGTGCACACACGATGCTGCCTCCTTCTGGAAAAACGCCCAAATGAGCCACATACTGTATTTAACACAAATGCAGCACTAAGCTTCAGAAACTTTAACCATCAAACATTCAGTTCAATTATAAAACATCTGATTTTCTCAGCAAGGCTTTGCTGCATTTTGTCCATCTGAGTGCTAATCTAGTGTCTAATTTGAACGATATAAAACAAAAAAGTTTGCTCATGTTCAGAATGATGTTAAAGCGTCTTACCTGTTGCAGATGACATCACTGTTTATCCAGGATCCAGCAAGAGAAACTCAGGATTTGAGTCCATGAACCGCATGATGCTCTGTTAAGAGAAGCATGCAAAAGTTTGTAATAAAATCTCTGATTTGAGGACATAATGTGAATAAAACAAACAAAAAAACAAACAAGCAGTCATGCAGGACATCTCATGACTGTGTGTGCAGGACAAAAAAAAATAAAAATTGATGTCAAATAAGAAAGTTGAGATAAAGCAAAAACTTTCCACGCCACCTGATCGTGATTGCTGCCTGACCAAACCATCAGAACCACACCTGCTACTGTTCATAAATAATTATAACAATAATAATAAGTCAAATAAAATAATTTAAATCAAGCTTTCAAAACTCAATCAGGAGTTTTGCTAAATATGACATCAAGAAATCTACCGGTAGCCTTAAAAAGGAAAATGCCTAAAGCCTCCTCCAGTATACTCCCGTGTACGTCAGTCAGCGCAGAAACTGTGCGCACCGTGCGCAGAGGGTTGAGACTTCATACTCAAGCGTCCACCCTGAGCAGCTGCAGAGCAGCTCTGCAGACAAGGGGCGTTTCCCGTCAGGACAAATTGAGGTCGCCGATTGATCATTTGCTGACACGCCTACTAGACTGATTGACAGGTTTAATAAAAAAATAAAACTGGCAGCTCCAGCAGCAGCGATGTTCTGCGTTTATATGTTGTTCATAAAAATATCAAAAAAATAAAATAAAAAAAAACAGGGAGCGCTGGTCCTGCAGCCCACATATCAGACCAGAACACCAGGAAATCTCCAGACCCTCCCGCAGCCATGCTGGACCGGATTTTAATTTGCTCGTGACAAATTCCTTCATTTCTCACAATTTCAGTCATGGCGTCAACGGAGGAGGAAGAGATTAAAGAAAAGGCCAGATCAGGGATGAAGAAGGGGAATTTAATACACTGGTGTCGCATACCAAACAGTCCGTCGCCGGGCAGTTTATTGCGTATACGTACGTAAAAATTGAGCTTTGCGTGCACATGCCCTGCGGAGGTACGGCATGTGCCGAGTACAGTACACTGGGGGTTTAAGCTTTAAGATGAATGTAATGTGATACGAAGGGATTTCCCTACATTATAGCAACCGGCAAAGAAAAATTGTCAATTTCAAAGACTGTTCTAAGGGTTATGAGTCAAATAATCATTTCTGAATATGTACTTGTTAAAAACGTTTGGATTTGATAGTAGATAAGGACAATTAGCATATTTTCAGGTAGATAAGTCACAGATTTTTGCATAGATTTGCCAATCTTGTGACTTATACGCCGAAGCGACGTATATACGTTTTTTCCCATATTCGTAACGCAATTTTTTACTGGCGCTTATAATAATACCTCCATAGCCCTTTCGTGTATTCAAAGTTGGCATTCAACTAGTCTTTTCATCTTTTACACCCATTTTTTATTGACTTACATGAAAATGTAATATGTTAATTTTATTGGTATTTTCTGTTGACAAAAGTCCATTTGTATTGTATTGAACTTTTTTTTAATTCATCATGTCCTGGATGTCTGAGAATCTTCACCAGCATAAATGAAATGTCCTCAACGTGCAGTGTTGCCGACAGTAAGAATCAAGGTCAAGGTTCTTTATTGTCATTCCCATCACATGTGGTACATGAGGTGGAATGAAATTGTGGAACAACAATGACTGCAGAGCAGCTGAAACAGGATACCAAGAACACGGTTTACACCAAGTGTATTTTATTTTATTATGTATTTATTTTATTTTAATGAGCCATACGTAGGAATTTTTATTTTTCGTATTTAACACCAGATATCTTCACCTGAACGCTTTCTGACTCTACACTTGTCCTATTTTGCTAGATTTGTTTACCTACTTAGGGAACTCGAGCGCTCATGTGGTTGTTGGCAATTTTGGCTAGAGTGCTTTGTTTACACTGAGTGCACTACAGCCAATCGAGAATTAAGT
>JBBPBX010019210.1:13845-24679 GCA_038048925.1 Garcialebias charrua
ATGATTTGCACAGGGTCCCAGTTACACCCAAAAATCACAAAGTCTAAAAAGAATGGTAAACAAACACCAAAAGGTATGCTAAAAGATCTAACATATACTGTACGCTAAACATTTGTATGGCGTAAAAACAGCAGTCCTAACATGAGTCTATGGTGAGCAGATGGGTATGATGAACACAGCAGCATGAAATAATCAGCATGGATAAGTCACTTATCACCAACTAAAGTGGCATTACAGTGATTTTTTTCTTACATTGATTAACCTGGTTAGGGATGTGTGAGTCTAACAGCCTCAGGGTAGAAGCTGTTCCTCAGTCTAGTGGTTCTACACTTAAAGCTCCACAACCTCCTGACTCAGGGGAGCGGGGCATTCCCAGTTCTAATCAGGGCCCAGGCAGTAACTGGTACAGCCTCATGAGAGGGGCCAGTACCTATCCAGGTTCTGGGAATGTGAGGTTAACATTTTCTCATGTTTTTATAATCCACTTTTACTAAATAAATAAAAAAGTCTACTCCAGACTATGTTTTAAAGGGAAAAAAACAGGAAGAAGTGGGTGAAGGTAAAGGAAGGACTGGAGGATTTTTCACTGATTTTATATTTTAGTTGATATGTCTCAAAAATAACTACCGTAAATAGTGTTTTTTTTTTTTAAATGGCATTTTCTTGATGTTTCTTGTGGTAATGCTGTTTGCTTTTTTATTTATTTATATAGTGACTATTAGTATTTACCTGTTTTGAATTTGTTTATTTGTAATCAATCTAGTTATTCTGGGCTATTTTAGCCATTTGAATATCAAAAGTTCAGCTCAGTCTTGATTAGTGGGCTATGACTTGTGTGTTTTGGAATTTTTATACTTTTCAAAATATTTCATTTAATTTCAAATAAAATCTTCAAGACCCCTCAATTCCTTAAAAAAATTTCACTTAAAAATATGCTTTAGTAAACCTGCTCTATATTTGTTTCCCCTTGCTACTTTGAGCTTTTAGCTAACTTTAGCAACTTTTTCAGAAATCATTGTAGATTTAGCATCTGTTTTTTATTAGAATGGGCTACCGTTTTTCTAATTTTAGCCTATTCTAATCCAGCTGCTTTTATTTTGTGTTCTGTTCATGTTCTGCCTTTAAAGGCCTGCTTAATTAATTTTATCCAGCTCTGCTTGTTTTAGCTTCTAGCTAATATTCTGCTTCTTTTACTTGATGTTTTTCTCATTTCAGCCTGTATTCTGTCTTTTAAGCCTATGTTTAGCTCATTTTAGCTTATGTTCTGCATATTTTACTCTGTTTTACGGTAATTTTGAATTTCAGGAACGACATCATTATCATGTTTTCATAGATAACACATTTTTTTCTTTTTAATCTTAGATTAATTAATTATCACTCTTTTAAGTCCTCTTTGACGTTTTTTACAGTTTGTAACTGAGATACTGACGTTTGCCCTGTTTGTTTGTCCCACGTCAGAAAAAGGCCAAAGGTGAAGAACTGTTTGAGCAGATCATGTACCATCTGGACATCGTGGAGAAAGACTACTTTGGACTGCGATTTATGGACTCTGCACAAGTTCCGGTAAGAGCTGTGGCGGTTTGGTCAGACTTCTTGATTTTTGCCCAAATCGTTCATCACCTTTGTAGCAAAGCATCATACAAGGACTTTCCATTTTGGTGAACGGCTCTAAAAAAATTAATTAAAGGAGATTTGTCAACAAATGGTGCCACGCTGTCCTGTTACACAAACCGTTTCAAGTCAGTGACCCTGAGTGGTGGAGGGAAGGATGGACACAGGAGAAGGGTGGAGAGCTCATTTGAGCTGAGGGAGTGAGGGAGAGGGAGGGATGGAATAAGGAATGTGGGGGAGAGGAAACCAGAAAGTGCTGCGAGTTCCTCTGTTATCTTTCTCTGTCTCTTTCTGTCTCTGCTTACACATGGATTCACAAAACCGTGGTGCCCTCCCGGTGACGTTGTTTGTGCCTTTTAGAGACTTTTTAAATTATCTGGTGACTTGTTCACGAGGATCGCAGTTAAAGTCTGTTAAACTTTAGTTTTCTAAACAGATGAGTGAGTGAGTAAAGGCTTACTAGATTTTTAAAAAGCAATCAAATTCAACGACATTTAGACATCAATTTTATTTACCGTATTTTCTGCCGTACACATCGCACAGCCGTATAAGTTGCATCTGACCAAATATGTCTAATAAAGTGAAGAAAAAAAACATGAATAAGTCGCTTCGATGTGTAAGTCGCAGGGTATGCAAATTAAGCAAAATGGTGCGACTTATACACCGGAAAATACGGTAGTCATTTTACCTGTTCGAGGTAAAAACTGCCTGAAGCAAATGTGTGAGGGTTTTGCAGGGTCACTTCTTCCAGTACCTCAGTCTACACGTTAAAAATGTCTCGACATTGTTTGATTATGTTGGATTTTGATATGTATTTAAGATCACTGGCCCTCATGCACGAACCGTTCGTACGCACAGATTTGTTCTTAAACTGTGCGTACGAGTGATTTAGGATCATTTGTGGCATTCAACAATGTTTTCGTATCCTACGATTTTTTTCAGATACGAACAAAATTTACGAGTGGTCCGGACCTGTCGTATATTTTAGGAGCGTCAGTCTGCTGTCATCCAGACGGAATTTCTCCACTAATAACTTCATATTTCGTTATTTAGAAAATATTTAGAGTTTAAAAAAGTCACGCACCACAATTGTTTTTGACAATAGGTTCTGTTTGAAGTCGAATTATAATTTTAAATGTAATAATGACTAACGGATTAAAGTATTTAAATTAAAATCAATTTGTTATCAATGCCGTTTTCTAACACTACAATATCAATATGAAGATCTCAAACTGAAACCAACTTAAATTATGAATTAATTTAAGTTTAATTTGTCTCGGTAACGCAGACTTTAGGTTGACCTCCTCCTGTTGCAGTCATAGATCTCAGATAGCTCAATCAGTAAAGCGTTGCGTCGCAGTTCTGAACCTTATGGGTTCGAGTCCCACATGGGACAACGTTTTTTTTTCTCCTTTTAATTCATTCCAGATTTAAAAAACACAAGAAAACTATTTACAATACAACAAGAAATGAAGCATAAAGTCTTTTTAATCTGGAATGAATAAATAATCTAAAGAAAGAAGGAAAAAAAAATAGTCATACCTCGTGGGAATCGAACCCACGAGTTCTCGATAAGCAGTGCGATGCTTTACCCAGTTGGCCACCAGGACGCGTGTATATTTTAAGGTCCACATTTCTTATAAACAAACATTCTTTGGCTTTAGTTGGTCATTTACTCCCATGAGTGACGCTGCTAATAAGGACAGATTTTCTTTTCTTGACCTCAGAGAGCAGAACTTCAATCTCCGCACCGGTAGAGTTCTTCTTTTTACTTTTCGCTGTCATTTTATGAACGAACACGTTTTGCCTCTGAGGCAGGAAACGTAGCCTTATATGGTGTTTTGAGGGGTGGGAATTATGTAAATAACCTCTCCGCGTGCACGCGCAGGTGAATAGAACAGGTGGGATTCATCATATTTGCGCAGCCATTTACACACTTTTCCTGAGGATAGAAGAGTTTGTTGAATCTGACGTGGCATGTTCGTACGAACGCTTCGTACGAACAAAAGTAGGAGAAATTTAGGATAAAAATACGAACATGTTCGTGCATGAGGGCCACTGTCTTTGAAAGTGCTGTCTTTTCATCTACCGGTATATTTTTATTTTTTACTTGCAATGTAATGTTAGTTTTTGTTGAATCAATTCAACCTTCAAGTGAAATATTTATTTTGTCATTGTCATGTCAAGTATTTAAAAATCTTTAAAGCTTGCAGTTTTTTGTTTATTTGCAAAGATTTACGTTAATGTTTTTTATGGTTAACAATAAAAAAAATTGCTTTCTTTTGTAAAAATCAGTTTTATTGTGCTAACAAATAAAGGGATGGATCTGACACCAGCATATTGGAGGATTTTGGAAACCAGAAGTCTTTGCTGTCTTTCATTCCTGTCTTCTGTTGTTTCAGCACTGGCTTGATGTCACAAAAAGCATCAAAAAGCAAGTCAAAAGTAAGTGTTACAAGTTTTGTTATCCACCTGAAAAGAGTCTTGCTTTTCTATCAACTTTAATGCGGCCCAAACTGCAATGTGTTCCCCAACAAATTTTATATCATAATGACCGACCGGCTCGGCACAGTGATGTGTGCTGTTACTTTCATTGGCATTTCAAGTTACCATGGCGACAACATTTGCAAAAACAAAGTTGCCATTTTTCTCATTGAAACCAACTACAAATCAGCCATTTTTTTTAGAGATATTAAGCTGAAATTGGGTGTGGTGATAGTTGCAATGCATAAAAAATACTGAATTCAAATAAAAATTCAAGATGGCCCCCAAAGCTATTTTTAAATGGGTTTTAACTCAGCCATTTTTACACATATAGAGCTGAAATTTAGTGAAGTTGTGGCTGAGAACGTTCGCCATCACATATTGAATCCAAATCAAAAATCCAAGATGGCCTCTACAGCTTTTTATAAGGAAAAAAAAAAGCAATATCTCATCAATTTATTTGCCGTATTGAGCTAAATTTGGTGTGGTGGTAGCTGAGAGCGAACCAAAACACTCGGATCCGAATTTTAAAATGGCTGCAATGTGGCAGTCCTCGTCAATTTTTCTCCAGATACTTTCTAGTTTTTTGTTGTTGTTGTTCCTGAATATAGTTTCAGTTTATTAAATTTGTTTCCTCAGCAATCATCAAATTGTCTGCAACTCCTTGTTTAATTATTGCCGTTAACTAATTTTGAATCTGATCTTCAAAGTGATTTGCAGACCAGATCCAAAGAAAAGCTGCTTTACTGTTCCATTCTGTTCAGTGGTTGGGGTTAAAATGATATTTTGATTTATCTTTTAGTCGGCCCACCATACTGCCTTCATATGAGAGTCAAGTTTTACTCTTCAGAACCGAACAACCTGCACGAGGAACTCACCAGGTGAGACAAAAAAGTCTGAAAAATCTCCACAGCAGATCAAACTGAAGTGATCTTGCTCAGAGCTTTTTTAAATAAAACATTGTGCACGTTTACTGTAATGTGAGTGTGACAGATAAAACAGCTGCTGTTTAAAACTTGGGGCACTAATGAATCCATCCATTATCTTTCTTTACCCACATCTTCTTTTTTGGGTCATGGGGGTCACAGGTGCCCATATCCAGCTGTCACTGTGCGAGATGCCCTGGACGCAAGTCCATCGCAGGGAGGCACTAATGAATCAAAAATCTAAAATAATTGGCTCCAGGTTTATTTTAATAATCTGTTCTTATGTTATGATGAGCAGAAGTGCTGTAACTCTTAAAAATGAGACCCATATGATTTTTTAATAAACGTTTTTATATTTTTCTTTATCATACGTGGCTGTGCTTCACAGCACTCATTAACTAAAGGAAAGGTGTCCTTTAATTAAATATTACTGCAGAAGAAAAGTTTAATCTTGTTAAAGTCTGATGGATTACTAACTAGAAAGAAGGTTGTACATGCCATTGTATGATATTTCTTTATACCAAAATAGTTGTCAGCAATATTTAAACTTTAAGTTATGAATCCAAAAAGAAAAGTTTGGCTTCTGCTTTCAACACTTTGTTTAGACTTCGTTCTGTCTTCATCACATTGTTAAAAGTTAGCGCAGCCATCATCCGCTCTGACTTAATGATCCTGTTTTTCTTTCAGATATCTGTTTGTTTTGCAGTTAAAACAAGACATCATCAGTGGCAAGTATGTGATTTTCCTGCATTTAGTCAGAAATATAAAGAAAGGACAAGAAAGGCTGATTTAATCCTGAATTCTCTTAGAAAAGGTGCTCGTGGAGGCTGTCGCAGCTCAAACAAGTGAGCTCGCATGTTTGTTTAGCACATTCTTAGTTGGTGTGCAGTCTGATTGTTTAAAGGTGAGCTACGGGTAAAGTAGACAAAAGACGATAAGTTAGAAGAAAAATATTTGCTGTGCTGCTACAAAACTTGTAATTTTGGTTAACAAGATTGTAACATTATGTTCGTTGTTTGGTGTTTTCCTAACATGGACCAGTCAGAATGCACTAATCATGACGAGGATGTCTAAAATACTGTTGAATTTTTTACACATGGGGAAATATTTTTTTGTTTGTTTTAAGAGGGAAAACATTGCAAATTCTCTGTGTGCTGGTGTGAATTTGTTGGCTGTAAATTGGTTAGTGAGATTAATTTGACTTTATTCGGCACACAAGACAGTTGTGAAGTGAAGTCTCGTCTGCTCTTCAAAAAAACAGCCACACGGAAAGACAAGTAAAACTCCAATGAAGTTTACCTGTCATAATAAATGGCTGCACTAGTTTTAAAACTTTTTTATTTTTATATATATATTAAGACCTGCATGAATCATGTATTTGTGTCAAATAGGCAATATTCTAAACAATGTTTCTAAACGCACTAAAAGACCACAGCATGTCATGATCTCCCTCTCTCTGCCAGCGCTCTCGGCCACGCCCACTTCTCCTCTGCAGAGCGGAAATCATAACATGCTGCAGGAGAGAGCTTCTCCCTGCACATGTGGGCTGCACACAGGTGCTAAATTTATTTTAAATAAAAAACTCATGCCGATCCTGTAGCTCATCCGTCACTCAGCCAATTGTGTGTCATGTCCAGTCTTGCTTTGAACAACCACGAAAGAGCGAGTCTGCAAAAGTCAAACCGTGAAGTAGCGAGGTGTGGCTTTCTTTATGATCTTTATGCTTTTGGCTGCTTCCTTTCTGCTGGGGTTGCCACAGCGAGCAATCTCGCACAAAATATGTGGCTATTGTGTGACATCAGACCTGAGCTGGAACCTGCAACCTCAGGATTATGCAGCTCCTCTCTTTTTTTTATGAACGATAATTTATTTATTACTTTCAAAAACCGGAGAATAAAACATTTTCTTGCTTGGATACTACCGGTAACAGGAAGATGCAGTGGTGAATTGTCAGTGTTGTAAGTGTATTGATTCTGCAGTTGCTGACTGCTTCTTTTCTGTATTTTAGGCTTGAATGTCCATTCGACACAGCGGTGCAGTTGGCTGCCTTCTCGTTACAAGGTATCCACAGCAGGAATTTATTCTTCAGGTTGTCCGACTGACCATTCACATTGTATGTCCATACGCTATACACAGTTTGACTTATATGACTTAAATTTGAAAAATATATATATTCACATTTAATATACCTATATTTTTTTATAGTATGACCGGTTTAAATGTTTGTGATAGTAGGTTAATTCAGTCTCGGACACAGGCGTTTACACCGTAATGATGATATAGTGATGATCTAAGCACACTCGCAGCTAAGATCCAATTTTCTCCCACGATTGTAATCTTTTCAAATTGAAAGTACAACGTAAATAACAATAAAGCCTGTCCGGATCTGTTAACTCCCTTCCTTAATGCTAAACAAACAGCTCCCGAGCTCAGGCTGTACCTGGTGAACTCAACAAGGTGCTTCACTGAAATAACCATGAAGACAAATCTGTTTGTTGTAGCTCATCCTTCTGTATACATGTATCCAACAAGAGGGGTTTGACCTTGTTGAATTCTGGCATTTCTTTGAAAAATGTTGTTTTAGAGTAGCATTGTGCTAGTGTCACCACTAAGAGCACAAAGGCACAAAAATCCTCATAAAAGATATATATATATTTTGTTTGTTTGTTTTCCGGTTGATAAAATGCATTTCCTCTTCCCTTTTGGACCAGAAAAAGAACAATACACTGTATACAGTATTAAAGCTTGTCCATTTCTACAGTATGAAGATAGATTTAAACAATACTTATAATGATTAATGAAATTTACTATGAATAGGAAGTTTTGTTTAAAGGGTCAATTTAGCTGATTTCTATTTAACTTGTATTTCCAGCAGCAGAAAGACGATAAACATTTTCTGCATTAAAAATGCATTTGTATAGAAGAAAACTGCTCTAAGGTAAAAAAAAAAACTTTGGAACGTATACAAAATATTTTTAGTATTTTTCTTACCAGCTAAGAGTCAATTGATTAGTTTCAGAGACGTTTCTAACATCTGAGTCACTGTAGACATTTATGGAAAGGCATTGCGTGCACTCTTAACACACAGTCAGTGTGGGGTAAGTGCCAACTCATTAGTGTTCAATCCTCTTCAGAGGCCCCCTAATCCAACACCCTCTCTGTTTTCTCTTTTCGCCAGTCATTCTTTTCCCCTCCATCCTCCTGTTTTTACCCCCAGAGTTTCAGTCAGGGCCAGAAGTTTTTAAACAGTGACACATTTCATTGATTCAACTTTTTACTCCACCGTATTGAATTTTAATCGTAGCAGTCAATATTAAGTTTGTGTTCCTTTTATTACACTACCTGCTTAGGGATTGCTGTCTTTTTTTAAATATACAGTATATATATTTTTTATTTCTCCTTCCAGTTTTGCTGGCAGAAAAGCAAATGAGCAATTTGAAATAATAATTTATTGCAAGTGAATACATTTTTATTGTCGGTCCTTTTGTGCTCCTGCATCATTTGCTACTTATTTGCAGATATTATTTTTGTATTGTTCTGTAGCAATCTGTTAAATCATTTCCTCTTTGATATCCAATTTAGACTTCAAATGCACAGTTATAAAAATAAATATAACAATAGGATTTGACACCAGGTGCTGGTCATAAAATTAGAATATCATGAAAAAGTTTATTTATTTCAGTTATTCCATTCAAAAGTGAAACTTGCAAATTATATTCATTCATTACACACAGACTGATATATTTCAAATGTTTATTTATTTTAATGTTGATGATTATAGCTGACAACTAATGAAAAACTCCAAATTCAGTATCTCAGAAAATTAGAATATTGTAAAAAGGTTCATTATTGAAGACACCTGGTGCTACGCTCTAATCTGCTAATTAACTCAAAACACCCGCAAAGGCCTTTAAATGGTCTCTCAGTCTAGTTCTGTAGGCTATGCAATCATGGGGAAGACTGCTGACTTGACAGTTGTCCAAAAGATGGCCATTGACACCTTGCACAAGGAGGGCAAGACACAAAAGGTAATTGCTTAAGAGGCTGGCTGTTCACAGAGCTCTGTGTCCAAGCACATTAGAGGAGAAGGGAAGGAAAAGATGTGGTGTACATGTGTAGATGTGGTGTAAAAATATGGAGTGCAGAAAGTGTACAAGCAATATGAATAACTGCACCCTGGAGAGGATTGTGAAATAAAACCCATTCCAAAATGTAGGGGAGTTTCACAAAGAGTGGACTGCAGCTGGAGTCAGTGCTTCAAGAACCACCATGCACAGACATATGCAAGACCAGGATTTCAGCTGGTGCATTCCTTGTGTCAAGCCACTCTTGAACAAGAGACAGCATCTGAAGTGTCTGGACTGCTGCTGAGTGGTCCAGTTATTTGCTCTGATGAAAGTAAATTTTGCATTTCCTTTGGAAATCAAGGTCCCAGGGTCTGGAGGAAGAAAGGAGAGGCACAGAATCCACGTTGCTTGTGGTCCAGTGTCAAGTTTCCACAGTCAGTGATGGTTTGGGGTGCCATGTCATCTTCTGGTGTTGGCCCACTGTGTTTTCTGAGGTCCAAAATCAACACAGCCATCTACCAGGAAGTTTTAGATCACTTCATGCTTGCTGCTGCTGACCAACTTCATGAAGATGCAGATTTCATTTTCCAACAGGACTTGGCACTTGCACACAGTGCCAAAGCTACCAGTACCTGATTTAAGGACCATGGTATCCCTGTTCTTAATTGGCCAGCAAACTTGCCTGACCTTAACCCCACAGAAAATCTATGTGGTATTGTGAAGAGGAAGATGCAATACACTAGACCCAACAATTCAGAAGAGCTGAAGGCCACTATCAGAGCAACCTGGGCTCTCATGACACCTGAGCAGTGACACAGACTGATCGACTCGATGCCACGCCACATTGCTCGTTCATGCTGCTGTTCGGCGTAATGTTGGTCAACATTTCTAAAAATCCTTTTTTTTGAGTAATCTAATTTTCTGAGATACTGAATTTGGGGTTTTCATTGGTTATCAGTTATAATCATCAACATTAAAATAAATAAGCATTGGGAATGCAGTATATCAGTCTGTGTGTCATTTCATTCATTCATTTATTCATTTGTATAACACTTTACACAACCACGGTGATGGTGACCAAAGTGCTTAACAAAAAACAGTGCAGTACTTAAAAAGACAACAGATTAAAAATCAAGGAAAACACAACATAATAGCAAAAATAAAACCAGAAATGTCACCACATATTTAATTACTAAAAGCCAGTTGGAATAAAAAAGTCTTAAGCTTCGATTTAAAAGGGCCAAGTTCAGTTATCTGACGTAGCTCAAGCGGGAGTGTATTCCAGAGTCGAGGTGCGGCCGCAGAAAAGGCACGGTCACCCCAGCGTTTATATTTTGTCCATGGAACAGAGAGCAGGAGCTGTCTGACCTCAGAGACCTGGAGCGGGCGGGGAAACTTAACAACTCCATTAAGGAGGAGCGAGGCCATTCAGAGCTTTAAAAACAAATAAAAGTTTAAAATCTAATCTAAAATGGACAGGAAGCCAATGTTGTGAGAATAAAACGGGTGTGATGTGGTCCCATCTAGGAGTGTTGGTTAAAAGGCGAGCTGCTGCATTCTGAACAAGCTGGAGGCGGCTCAGTGTTGACTGAGGCACACCATCATACAGAGCGTTACAATAATCGTGTATGTGTAATGAATTAATAATGTACAAGTTTCACTTTTTGAATGGAATTACTGAAATAAATCAACTTTTTCATGATAGTCTAATTTTATGACCAGGACCTGTGTATATATATATATATA
>JBBPBX010019211.1:0-24346 GCA_038048925.1 Garcialebias charrua
TATATTAGGGCTTAGTGTATTTCTAGTTGATGTTTTTCTTAGTTATATCCTACATGTTATTGCTGTTTTTCTCTCACATTTTGTTGTTGGATGTAACTGGGACCTTGTGTACATAATCTTGTTTCATCACATGTACCACATGCGGTGCAAATGACAATAAAGATGATTAGACTCTGATTAAAGTTGTACACCTCTTGGACTAGCTGAAAACATGTAAAAATATGTGGCAGGATGTCCCTACGGACATTGAACGCACCACATGAGTGCGGGATGTGATTGGGTCCAAAGCTGGCTTCCGGTATAAAAAGGGCCAGGCTTCAGTGGTTGACTTCACGTCATCCGCCTTCCGGTTCAGACCCTGGCGTCTGCTGGCTGGGTCGCGCCAGCGTAACTGAATGTGCGCTTTAAGGTCGCCGTGATCTACTGTTCCACGACCAAATGTACAAGCCTCCTGCTTCCCTCTACTGTTGAGGTGGAGCTCGTGGTGAGTAAAGCGCTAGTTCGTCTTTCTGTTTTATGTTCAGCTTTTAATTCTAATCTTTGTTTATTAGCTGCTGCTGTTTGTCCTTCACCGTTTTGTTCACCTGCTGTTCGAGCTGTCCACTGGCTGTCGTCTTGCCGTCCTGGCTGCTGATTTGATGCCCACTGTTCTGGTCAGCTTAAGGCTGGCTGCATCACCCGTCCTGTCTGGCTGATCGGGGCCGACTGGGGTTCAGCCCGGACTGGGGTTCAGCCCGGACTAATCGTCTTGGTGCCGGCGTGGGTGGCGTCTGCTGCAGCGCAACGGTTCTCCCAGGACGAACTCTTTGGACAGCTGTGGCTTGATTAATTGGACATCTCCCAGGCGGTGGTATTAATTCTGCCGTGGTGTACTACTGTCTTTTTTTTGTTTTAAACACTTTATCGAATTGCACTTTTATTGTTGCCAGGAGTTATTACTGCCTTTTTAACTGTGTATTTTAAATTTAGGATTTTTTATTAAACAAATTGTGCAATTTATTGGTGTTTGTGTGAAGTGTCTCCTGCCTCATCTTCTGCAACGGGTCTAAAGTGCCTAAAGGGTAACTTTTAATAAAGTTTTTAACCAAATTCATTTTTTTAAATAGATTATTTTTTTTAAACTAAAAGTTGCCTAAAGTATTTTTTTACCCATACCCGTTCGGCTACAAATATAAAAAAGTTACAAAACAATTCTAAGTTTTCACCAATTGCACGTCACTTATACAGTATTCTGATACCTACTTGACACTGCAGACTACGTGATGGTGTAACGACACTGCAACGTGATGATGTAATGACGCTGTTCGTCTGTCTGCTCACTGCTTTGAGGTTAAAAAAAAGAAAAAGAAAAATATGAGCATATTTTGCACAGAAATGACATTGAAAACATTAAAACCTCTACCACCGCATGTGGTACATGTGATGAAACGAGATTATTTACACCGGGTCCCAGTAACATCCAACAACAAAAAAATGTAAGAGAAGAACAGTAGTAACATCTAAGATATGATCTAAGAAAAACATCAGCTAAAAATACACTAAGCACCAATGTACCGTAATAGAAAAACATCAATACAAGCAGCAGCACGAACATGAGTCTGTATGAGCAGATGGTCACAAATGAACAGCAACAGGAAAACAGATCAGCATGATGTGATATTTTGCAGTGATTATTCTTATCATGTATTATTCATGAGTCTAACAGCCTCAGGGTAGCAGCTGTTCCTCAAGTGGTTCAACATTTGATGCTCAACCTACTTCCTGAGGGGAACAGGGCAAAGATTGTGTATGCGCTGGATGAGTGTGGTCCTTCATGATGCAGGTGGCCCTCTTCTTGCATCTGGAGGTGTAGATGTCTGTGATGGTGGGGAGACTGACTCCAACAGACCTCTGTGCAGCCTTCACCACTCTCTGCAGAGCTTTTTTTCTGCAGCTGTGCAGCCTCCATGCCACACGTTGATGCTGGAGCACAGGATGCTCTCCACTGCACACCTGTAGAAGGAGGTGAGGACTGAGCTTCCCAGACCAGCTCTTACCATACCATACCATACCATTTTATTTATAAAGCACTTTAAACAGGAACAAGTCCACACCAAAGTGCTGGACAAACAAACACGCAACAGGCAACACAGACAATGAAGTACAACACGAAAAACATAAAAACATTGCAGATCATAAATCAAACGATCCAATACAAATCAGCTGGCATTGAAAGCAATGGAGTAGTAGTGAGTTTTTAACCGGGATTTGAAAACCGAGAGGGAGGGGGCCTGTTTGATGAGCAGCGGTAACTCGTTCCAGAGTCTCTTCTCAAGGCTGGGGCAGAGCTCCTCGCTCCAGCGAGCGTGACGCCCCACTGTGTGTGCGGCGCTCGCACGCGGCTTGCACAAGTCTTTGAACGGTTGTGCGAACGCGCCAAGCTCCAATTTTACGACCGCGTACGCGATGTGCGGTGTCTGACCAATCAGCGACCAGTTCAGTCCCCCTCCGTGCGCAGCTGCTCACATTACAACAAGGAGAACGTGAGAAGAAAGCAGAGCTCTGCCCGGTGAACAGGCGGGCACAGAATGCGCCGTGTGTGGCATCTAGGGAGGACGCTGAGCTCTGCATCGGGCTTCAGCCGTCTGAGGAAGTAGAGTCTCTGATGACCTGATCAGGGCGATGGCGTTAGTCCTCACCTCCTTCTACAGGTGTGCAGTGGAGAGCATCCTGTGCTCCAGCATCAATGTGTGGTATGGAGGCTGCACAGCTGCAGAAAGAAAAGCTCTGCAGAGAGTGGTGAAGGCTGCACAGAAGATGTTGGAGTCAGTCTCCCCACCATCACAGACATCTACACCTCCAGATGCAGGAAAAGAGTCACCTGCATCGTGAAGGACCCCACTCACCCAGCACACACTTTTTGCCCCACTCCCCTCAGGACAGAGGTTAAGGAGCATCAAATGTAGAACCACTAGACAGAGGAACAGCTTCTACCCTTAGGCTGTTAGACTCATGAATAATTAAATAATAAGAATAATCACTGCAAAATATCACATCATGCTGATGCCGATCTGTTTTCTTGTTGCTGTGTGTTCATTTGTGACCATCTGTTCATACAAACTCATGTTCCTGCTGCGGTTTGTAATGATGTTTTTCTATTACATTAGTGATTAGTGTATTTGTAGTTGATGTTTTTTTTTAGTTATATCCTAGATGTCATTACTGTTTTTCTCTTACATTTTGTTGTTGGATGTAACTGGGACCATGTGTACATAATCTAGTTTCATCACATGTACCACATGCGGTGCAAATGACAAAGATTATCTGACTCACCAAAAACCAAATGACCTCTTGGAGTAGCTGAAAACCTGTACATGTAAAAATATGAAAAAGTTAAAAAACAATTCTCAAGTTTATACAATACACTTATACAGTATTCTGATACCTACATAACACTGCAGTCAACGTGATGACGTAACGAGGCTGCAACGTGATGACGTAACGACGTAGTTCGTCCGTCTGCTCATTGCTCAGAGGTAAAAAAAAAAGAGCAGATTTTTTAGCACAAAATGACGTTGGAAACATTAAAACCCCTCTACCCTATTAACGCATGTTAAATTACAGCGTTAGTCACGCTGTTATTGTGACGTGACACGTTCACGGTAGTGACGCTAACGCTACGTGCGTTTAATTTTGTCTTCGTCGCGTTAAGACTAAATAACCACTAAAAACATCCACAAGTGATGCATATATAGTATCGCTGATTTATATAAATGTCTATAAAAGTTTTCAACAGCGTTGAAAGGTTGTCACGCTTCTGAAGTGAAGTTACGTTACATGCTAACGCTAGCCGCAGCTAGTTTGAGCTGCGTCTTTCTTCGCGCACTCAAAACTCATGCACAGATACTTCCTAATTTAAGTAAATGTTGATAAAGTTTTCTACAGTCTTCACAGTTTGTGACGCTGCGGTTAAAGTCACGTTAGACGTAAACGCTACTGGATTAGGTTAACATTTCCTTGAGATGATGTCATCAAAAGCAACAATTTTTTTTTAAATTCTTACCTGAATGAAGTCAATACACTCTGACACTCTGTCCACCTACTGCTGCAAAATCTTACTTAAATCGCTCTCCAAAAATAACCTCCGCTCACCTAACACATGCAATCAACACAAGACGCCATAACTCTGCACGTGTAAGCTCATGGGGCTTTAACTTTTAAAGGTTCGGTCACCTGAGGCCCCGCCCTGAGCCCACGCCCACTACAGGGTCTCCTCATCACGAGAGGAGGGGCGTTGGATTTTTGGCGCGGTGTGTGTCAGTGAGACACACACACGGTTTCAATAAGTGCATCCGACACACAAAATGATACACACCACACACATATTCCTGGGGAGGTGCTTCGCCCGACAATTTTATAAATGTAAATAACTTTTTATTAAAACAATTTTAAGTGTTAAAGCACAGTCCAACTCATCCAGGCAGCCATTTAGACACAAGTTACTCTGATATTGATGAGAAAAAACAATGTTTACATATTAATATATTTGGATACAATCTGTGTTTTATCCGGACATTGGCAAAGGCTGGCTAATACCAAATGTCCCGATAATGTCGGTACGTAGTCTGGCGCATAGTCGGGCTAAACCACATAGACCAACACACACACACACACACACACACACACACACACACACACACATACTGTATACAGTATACATATAAATATATATAAGTGTTTAAAACACTTGCGGGGAAAAAAGTGTGTGTGCTGGTTGAGTGGGGTCCTTCATGATGTAGGTGGCCCTCTTGAATGGCGGTGAAGAGACGGAGAGAGATGAACAGATGGAGATGAAGAATTATCTGTCCAGTGATGATGATGAAGGTGATTCAATGCAATTCAGTTTACTTATATAGCGCCATTACTCAACAAAGTTGTCTCAGGGCTTCTTCTTCTTCTTCTTCTTCTTTCGGCTTTTCCCTCTTCAGGGGTCTCCACAGCGAGTCATCCTCCTCCACCTCACTCTGTCCTCTGCATCCTCTGTCCTCACTCCAACTACCTCCATGTCCTCTCTAACTGCATCCATATATCTCCTCTTTGTCTTTTTCCTGCAGCTGCATTTCTAACATCCTTCTACCAATATACCCACTGTCCCTCCTCTGGACATGTCCAAACCACTGTCCCTCCTCTGGACATGTCCAAACCACTGTCCCTCCTCTGGACATGTCCAAACCACTGTCCCTCCTCTGGACATGTCCAAACCACTGTCCCTCCTCTGGACATGTCCAAACCATCTCAGTGTGTCCTCTCTAACTTTATCTCCCAGTTGTTCAACATGTGCTGTACCTCTGAGGTTAAGAGTTTGTGATCGGAAGATCGCCGGTTCAAGCCCCGGTACCGACAACATCAAGAATGTGGATGGGATAAGTGAAGCAGTCACACCTGTCTCCACCCTCATCTGCCCCACCAGCTGCTTCCCCAGGCACCCTAGATATCAGCTCTCTGCTCCACACAGAGGGCTGTGGTAGCTCGGTGTCTGTGGTTGTGTCAGGAAGAAAATCCAGTGTAAAAACAATCACCAAGTCTTCATGCGACTAGTTCGCTGTGGTGACCCCTGACGAAGGGAGAAGCCAAAAGAAGAAGAAGAATGTGTGCGTGTGTGTGTGTGTTCAAGTGTGTGTGTTCAAGTTCAAGTCAACTTTATTGTCATTCTCACCACATGTGGTACATGAGATGGAACAAAATTATGTACACAAAGTCCGAGTTACACCCAACAAAAGCAAAAATTTATGCTACTTTGTAAGGCCCATTTTCCCCATCTATACTGCATTGTGAGGACCAACTGCTCCTTATGGGGCCCAAAGCCCGGACCCCATAAGAAGAAGTCCCGTTGGTGGGTTAGGGGTTAGGTGTGTATTGAGGATGTGTTAAGTTTAGGGTAAGGTATGCATTGGTAATGGTTAGGTTTAGGGAAAAGGTCAGGGTTAAGCTGTAGAAATGAATGAAAAGTGAATGGAAGTCAATGCAATGGCCCCATAAAGATAGCAAAACAAACCTGTGTGTGTGTGTGTGTGTTAATTTTTGTCTTCTTTGGGACCAGGGGGCAGCTTTGACTGAGTGGTTAGAGCAGTCATCCTCCAATGGCAGAGTTGGGGGTCCAATTCCAGCAGCAGTCACGTGTCAAAGTGTCCCTAGGCAAGACGCTGAACCCCTCTTTGCCTCTGATGTGTGTCCCATCAATGTATGAATGTGTTAGAGTACTGGTTGTAACGATAGATAGTAGAGTGCTGTATGAATGGGTTAATGAGGGCACAGGTTGTTGTAAAGAGCTTTGAGTGTCTTGATAAGATAGAAAGGTGCTTTATAAATACAGTCCATTTACCATTTAAGGTAGCATCACATACCTAATCAGGACAAGCTGTCTTTTAGGGTACCATATAGCCTGGCTCCTATACATTGAAACATAAATAATATTTAGTAGTAAGTAAGTAAGTAAGTAAAGTTTATTTATATAGCACTTTTCATAGATAAAATCACAAAGTACAGTACAACATATAAATAAAAGATTAAAATAGACAAAAGAATTACTGTAGTAAAAGCTGATTAATCAAAACAATAAGAACAGCTGATAAAAACAAGAACAATTGATAAAAACACTAAATAAAAACATTTATCTAAAAGCTTGTCTGAATAAAAGTGTCTTGAGCTGGGTTTTAAAGGAATCAATAGAGGCGGTCACACGAAGAGACAGGGGCAGGGCATTCCACAGCCGGGGGGCTACGGCCTGAAAGGAAAGGTCACCCCGGGTTTTAAACCGGGTCTTAGGGACCTTTAGAAGGTTCAATGCTGAAGAACGAAGGGTGCGGGCTGGAGAATAAGGGATCAGCATTTCTGTGATGTACTGGGGGGCCTGTCCATTTAACGCTCTAAAAGTTAATACCAAGATTTTAAAATGAATTCTAAATTCAACAGGGAGCCAATGTAGATCATATAAAACCGGTGTGATGTGAGACCTTCTATTTGTTCCTGTTAAAAGCCTCGCAGCAGCGTTCTGGACCAACTGGACACGAGCGACAGCAGACTTATTAAAACAAGTAAAAAGGGAATTGCAGTAATCTAAACGAGAAGAGATAAAAACATGAATAATCATCTCCAGGTCAGATTTGGATAACATTGCCCTCAGTTTAGAAATGTTCCTCAGATGATAAAAGCAGTTTCTGACCAGAAGCTTTGAATGTTTGTCCAAAGACATTGACTGGTCGAACTGAACACCAAGGTTTCTGAGGCTCGGCTGAGAAGAGGAGCCCAGAGAACCGAGATGTTGTTTGATCCGAGGAACTTTCTGTTCAGGGGCAATGATCAGGGTTTCAGTCTTGGCAGAATTTAACTGAAGGCAGTTGTTGGCTAACCACACCTTAATCTGGGACACACAGTTTACTAATTCATCTAACTTGTGTAATTCTGAGTCATTGAAGGAGCAGTAGAGTTGAATGTCGTCAGCATAGAAATGGTAAGAGACATTTCTGAAGCTATTTATAATCTTTGCAAGGGGTGTGATGTAAATAATGAACAGAATAGGACCCAAGACTGAACCCTGAGGAACACCATACATTAACGGAGAGGTTTTAGACTGTATGTTATTCACAAACATTGAAAAATTTCTGTTGTTCAAATAAGAGGAAAACCACTTCAAAATAGTTCCTGAAAATCCTAAGGGGTTAGGTTTAGGGCTAATAAGTGAAATCAGTTTAGTTTTGGTCTCAGTAATAAATTAAAGTTAAAACTAAGTACTACTTCAAATAGAAATTATACACATGTGAAAGGGACGATGTTGAAGGAAGGGGTGATGTTGAGTATCTCTGGACATCATACATGAAGGAGTGATCAGCTTACACACTGAAACTTATAGTGGAGATGAAATGTGAAATATTTCACTGAAAATTTCAGATTCATCAAACCGTACACTTTAATGTTTCACATACTTTTCATTCCTCCCAACTAACACTTCTGGGTAATAGTTGTAACAAAAAAGTTTTTCTGTGTGGTGATTTTAACATTGACCTGGGGACAGTGGCCGACTCAAATGAAATCAGCACATTTATGGATTCAATGAGCAGTTTGAGTTTTTTTCCAATGATAACCAATCCAACAAGAATCACTTCACACAGTGCAACAATAATCGATAATATTTTTATTAATATTACAGATGGTGAGGTGTTGGGTGGTATCTTGATGAATGACTTGAGCGATCATTTACCTATTTTCTCAATTTACAAAAATGTTGAAATTCCCTTGAAAAGAATCAACCTAAAAAACAAAATTATAAACACATTAAAAAAAACTTAGATAGATTCAAAGATGATTTGGATAAACAAAATTGGGATGATGTGTATGTGGACAATGTGAATTCATCTTATGAAATCTTTATGAATATTTTGGAGGTTTTGTATAAAAAAATTGTGTGCAAAAAATTAATACAAAAATTACCATTAATCAACCTTGGATGACAAATGGTCTAAAAAATGCTTGTAAAATAAAGAACTATCTGTACTCTTGTTTTTTGAAATCCAGAACACTCGAGGTGGAAAACAAATACAAAGTGTACAAGAACAAGTTAACATGGATCATACGGAAACATAAGAGAGAGTATTATGGTGAATTGTTACATAAATGTGGTGGTGATATGAGGGCAACATGGCGAGTAATGAATGGTGTTCTAAAAAAGAAAAACAAGGTTAGCATGGATCTTTCTCAACATTATGTGGTAAATAACAAAGAAATACTGGATGATCATGAAATTGTAAATGAATTTAATAATTACTTTGTGAATGTTGGACCCAACCTTGCGGCTGCCATACAAAAAATGGGGGACAATGTGAGTTATTTGATCAAAAATTGTGTGAACAGTATGTTCCTGAAGGGAACTGACAAAGATGAAATAATGAATGAGGTTAACAGGTGTACCGACAAAAAATCGAAAGAACTGTGAAGACATGGATATGATGGTGGTTAAGGAAATAATGTGTAATGTTATTGAACCATTTCAATATATGTGTAATTTGTCTTTTTCAACTGGACTTTTTCCAGAAAGAATGAAGATATCAAAGGTAATTCCATTATTCAAAAATGGTGATAAAAGTGAATTTAACAACTATAGACCTATTTCCTTGTTGCCACAGTTTTTGAAAATTTTAGAAAAACTTTTTGTAATTAGACTTGACAAATTTCTGGAAAAAAAAACATTCTAAGTAATAGTCAATATGGATTTCGATCAAATAAGTCAACATCCATGGCTCTAATGGAATTAATGGAACAAGTTACCACAGCTGTTGATCAAAAGCTAAATTGTATAAGTATATTTGTCGATCTAAAAAAAGCATTTGACACCATTGACCATACCATTTTACTTGATAAATTGAAAAAATATGGTATTAGAGGACCTGCATTACAGTGGATATCTAGTTATTTAAAAGACAGAAAACAGTTTGTTCAAATCGAAGATGTAAGATCTGATTTAAGAAATGTATCATCTGGAGTACCACAGGGCTCTGTTCTTGGACCTAAGTTATTTATTTTATATGTGAATGATTTAATGAAGGTGTCTAGTATCCTTAAATGTATTCTTTTTGCTGATGACACTACTTTTTTTTGTTCAGGTAAAAACTTGGAACAAATGTTTGAGTTGATAAATTCTGAGTTTGTAAAAATACAGTATTGGTTTAAGTTAAACATGTTATCATTAAATCTAGTTAAAACCAATTATATGATATTTAGTAAGAAAAAGCTAACGATTGATGCTCTTTTTAAGATTGACGATTTTGAAGTATGCAGGGTAAGTGAGGTGAAGTTTTTGGGTGTAATTATTGATGAGAAGTTGTCTTGGAAACAACACGTAAATTTTGTAAAAACTAAAATATCTAGGTCCATTGCAGTGCTATATAGAGTTAGAGATTTACTAAATGATAAAGCACTATATTTGTTATACAATACAATTATACTCCCGCTCTTAATTTACTGTATAGATGTTTGGGGTACAGCATGCAAAACTGTAACCAAACCTATTTTTATTTTACAGAAGAGAGCCATAAGAATTATAGCAAGAAAACATTACTGTCATCCATCAAATGTTTTGTTTTACGAATTGAAGTTGTTGAAGTTTTATGATTTGGTTGACTATAATATTCTTTTAGTATTATACAAAGCTCAGAATTTCAATTTACCCTCAAATATCCAAATGCTTTTTGTAAAAAGGACTAGTACTTATAATCTCAAGGGAACAGATCTTTTTGTTATGCCATAACACAGAACCAGTTTAAAGAGTAGGTCTACTTTAGTACAAGGAATAAGACTGTGGAATGGTTTAAAACCTGATATTAAAATTGCGAAATCAATACATAGTTCCCAGACACGCCCCCAGTATTGAGCAATACCGGTTTCGGCACCACATCTAAAGGCAGAAAAGGCAAGATGGCGACCTAGAAGACGCGAACAACCAGAGCAATTATGCGGACAAAAACACGCGCTACCACAGCTTCACCAAGGAACAAGAGCAAAATGGCAGTGGTCGGAGTTAAATGAGTTTGAGAAAGAAATCATGGCAGACGAATCGGACAACTAGTCACAACTAGTCACAAAGTAGTTACTCTGATATCATTAATTATTTAAGTACTACGAGGAGTGCACAACGGCTTCACAGCGCAGAGCTTCACAGCTTTAAATCCAAAAAAGATGTGTAAACTGTCTCAATCATATCTAACCAGCTAAATAAAGGTTTAACTAAAATAACACACAGCCAGCACAAACAGTCCAGGCTGAACACGGACCAGAACCAGCACTTTGAGTGTTACCGTGTTGGAAGTTAGCATGTTGTTAGCATCTGGAGCGGAGGGTCCGTCGAGCTCAGGTCGGACGGCGTGGATCCGTCGCGGCCGCGGGGGCACGTCCCATGGGACCGACGCGTCGCCCGCACGACTTGGCTCCCGTCCTCCTTCTCCCACTGGGACGGTCTCCCCGCCGGTCCCGGTGGACCGTGCGAGACCGTGAGGAGGCCGTTGTCGCGTTAGCGAGATGCTAAGCTAACCACATCAAGACGGTGTTGCTAAATTATGAAGAAAAAAAAACAGCTCTAACACACAGACAGTTGTACTCTAACATTGTTCTGACATAGTTTCACAAAATGATTTATGTAGAATATTTTGTTTACCGGCCAAAAGGACGACGTCTTCCAGAGCAGATCCGAGCCAGACTCAGAGAGAGGAGGGGCTGCTGTGAGCTTCTCCGATGAGATAAATCCTTCACGTTTACTTTTTTTGGATTAAGTGAAACCTGCGCGTTGCCCAAACGTCTACCCGACTGAAACACCCACTGACACAACACGAAGTAACCATTGCAATTAATTAGAAATTAACAAAAAAAAACAACGTGAAAAATGGACATCCATTAGAATGCGCTCCAACTGCTGCTTTGCCTTCCTGTGGGAGGGTCAAACAGGACAACCCACAGATTGACGTCACATGGGAACTATGTATACCTATATTTAAGAAAATTATTAAAATAAAATTTTTGAACAAATATTCATAAATTAGATCTTATACAAACTACTATATATGGTATTATGTGAGAAATCATTTATAATCTTATTTTTTGTGATTGCTGTTTGAATTGATTGTATGAATTAATTTCGTTGAAGAAGGGGAAGATATGACAAGATTTTTTTCTTCTTCTGCCTCCTTTCATTTCATGTATTTTTGATTTTATATTGTGTTTTTTTGTAAACAGTATTCTTGTGTTTTTTAAAATTTTAGATGAATAAATTGCTTGCTTGATTGATTGATTGATTGATTGATTGATTGATTGACATGAAACTGAGCGCACATACCTCCCCAACATGCCTCCATTTAAATACATAAAACAGATGCAAATATGTCCACTATGTGTGACTCTTCATTCTGCACTTTATTCATCAACAATAATGTCCGGAGGCAGCTACGTGTGTGACGCAGAGGTTGTTAACTGAACCGCGGGGCTATGATATTTTTCTCATTTCTTATTAATTATTGGGGGCGGCCTGTCATGATCTGGTGCGGTGTTGGATGAACCCGGAGATGCAGACAGGCAGAACACTCGGAGGCACGAGTTGAATCAATAAATCATTTAATATGTTGTGAACACAAAATAACTAAGACAGGGCAGTACTCACGAATCCTAGAACTTGTAGGCTGTGGCACAAGCACGGACACGACACACCAGGTAGATCGACGAATGACCCCACACTCAAACCCACACCCACATAAACTAATATATGCACCGTCATTACCCAAAACCCAAAACACCTGAGAATGCAGCAGTCCAGTAATTACCCTAATTACCCAAAACCCAAAACACCTGAGGAATGGCCCACCATCCTGACAGTACCCCCACCCCACAGACGCCCCATGGCGTCCCAAAGAAACCCCCCAAAAGAACAAGGGCGGGCGGAGGGAGGCAACAGGCACCATAAGCTAGTTCAGGAGGACGTCCAGGAGGTCGCCCATCACCACCCGCCAGAACCGAAGGACGTCCAGGAGACCGCCCATCGCGCTGCGTCACGTCGGGCGGGCGACAGGGAGGCCGTCCATCCCGCAGCGCCACCTCCGGAGGACGTCTAGGAGGCCGCCCATCACCACCAGCCAGGTCCGGAGGACGTCCAGGAGGCCGGCCATCACCGGCATGCACCGCGACCCCAAGGACGGCAACGGCAGGAACCAAGACGTCGACGGCCAGGACACGTTCAGAGTAAGCCGGCAAACGTTCCCCGTCGACTGGAACACTGCCTTTGTCGGTCGAAACACCATCATCAGCCTGAACACCCTCGTCATCGGCTGGAACACCATCATCGTCGGCCGGAACACCATCATCGTCGGTCGAAACACCATCATCGTCGGTCGAAACACCATCATCGGCCGGAACACCGCCATCGTCGGTCGGAACCAAGACACCGACAGCAGGGACTTGGTCGGCCGGTCCCGAGTCATCGATGGCAGAACCATGTTCGTCGTTGACCACCGAGACGACCCCAAGCGTAGGGATGTCGAGCGGCGAGACGTCGTCTGCGTTGTCGGGACCCCCGTCATCGAGATCCTCGTCGTGGGGACCCTCATGGACGTCGAACGGCGAGACGTCCGCTTTGTTGAGACCCCCGTCGTCAGGACCCCCGTCGTCAGGACCCTCGTCATAGAGACCCTCGTCGTAGAGACCCTCGTCGTCATCGAGCGACGAGACATCTTCAGGACCCTCGTCGTCAGGATCGTCGAATGGCGAGATGTCTGCTGCGTTGAGACCCACGTCGTCGGGACCCTCGTCGTCGTCGAGCGGCAAGATGTCTGCTACGTTGAGACCCTCGTCGTCGGGACCCTCATCGTGGAGACCCTCATCGACGTCGAGCGGCGAGATGTCTGCTTTGTTGAGACCCTCGTCATCGGAACCCACGTCGTGGGGACCCTCATCGTGGAGACCCTCGTCATCGTCGAGCGGCGAGATCCCTTCAGGGTCCTCTGCGGTGACTGCAGTAACAGCAGTCTCAGAAGACCATGGTCCCACTACAGGTGCTGGACAACCTGCAGACTCTGGAATGCCTGAAGTCGCTGACTCTGGAACGCCTGAGGCAGGTCTTCGTCTAGGCGCTGGTACTGGTCTCTGTCTGGGCGCTGGCACAGGAACCAGTCTGGGCGCTGGCACGGGAACCAGTCTGGGCGCTGGTGTAGACAGGGCAGCGCCCTCTGCTGGTGTAGACAGGGCAGCACCCTCTGCTGGTGTAGACAGGGCAGCACCCTCTGCTGGTGTAGACAGGGCAGCACCCTCTGCTGGTGTAGACAGGGCAGCGCCCTCTGCTGGTGTAGACAGGGCGGCGAACAGCATGGACTCATCCCTCAAAGTCTTAACCCAAGTCAGTATTTGTGTGCGACCTGGATCTGGTAGCAAACAGGAATTGGCAATGATTATTTCTTCTGCAAGGGAAAAAGACCTGATTTTATGTTGTGGGTCCACACTACTGAGGGCAGCCTGAAGCAGTCTCTCAATCTGCTGGATAACGAGAGTGGCCTCCTGCATCTGTACAACAGCGACCCCTGGGGTTGATGAGTGCTCTGTGCGTTCGTCCTCAGAGTGGGAGCTCACACACTTCTCCTTCCGTGAAGGCTCTGCTGGAGGAGGCATCCTTGGGTCCTCAGCTGCGTGTCGTGCAGGATCCATCTCTGTGTGTCCTGCAGACGTGTGAACTGGGACCACATACCCCCCCTTCAGCGAACGTCTCCCCGGAGACGTCACAGGGCACGAGGCCGGGCACCCCTCCCTCAACGAAATCCTCCTCGGCGCTGTTGACAGCGTGGGAAGTGGGGCAGTAGGCGGGGCGGGCAGAAACCCGGAAACGTTCAGCGTCTTCGTTCGCCGCTTCCTCCCGCGGCGACGCGGTGCTGGAGCTGGACTGGACCAGAACCCTTCGGGTTCCGAGTCGTCCTCAGAAATGGACCACAACGCCAACGCAGGCGAAGGAGGGCAGAAAAAACCCATTTCGGAGCGGTCGCCTCCGCGTTTCCTCCGCGCTCGCTCCTCCAGTAAAAGAGGAGATGGCAGGATTTCCAGTCCGGGTCCGTAACTCCAACCGGGTTCCGTCTGAAACCCGCTGACTCGAATGGCGGCTGCTTCCTTCTGAGCTGTAGCCGTCATTTTCTGCTCACGAGTGACTTGGATCATCTGTCTGCGGGGGTTCCGGTCAGGTGGGGTCATTATGTCACGATCTGGTGCGGTGTTGGATGAACCCGGAGATGCAGACAGGCAGAACACTCGGAGGCACGAGTTGAATCAATAAATCATTTAATATGTTGTGAACACAAAATAACTAAGACAGGGCAGTACTCACGAATCCTAGAACTTGTAGGCTGTGGCACAAGCACGGACACGACACACCAGGTAGATCGACGAATGACCCCACACTCAAACCCACACCCACATAAACTAATATATGCACCGTCATTACCCAAAACCCAAAACACCTGAGAATGCAGCAGTCCAGTAATTACCCTAATTACCCAAAACCCAAAACACCTGAGGAATGGCCCACCATCCTGACACGGCCGTGGCGTAGTGGTAATGGCAGTCGTCCCCCGATCGGAAGGTTGGCGGTTCGAATCCCGGTTCCCCACACCATGTGTTGTTGTGTCCTTGGGCAAGACACTTAACCCCGAGTTGCTCCCGGTAGGACTGGAAAGCACCTTGCATGGTAGTCTGCCGCTACCGGTGTATGAATGTGTGTAGCATTCAATGTGTGTAGCGCTTTGAGATTTTCACTAATGAAAAGCGCGTTATAAATTGAATTCATTATTATTATTATTAAAGTTTTATTCATTTTACATATTTAAGAAAAACAACATAAAAGATAATGGAAAAAAACATTTCATAAATATGAGAAAAAAAATCAAAATACATAAAATGAAAGGTGGCAGAAAGAAGAAAATTTTCTTATTTTGTCTGCCCCTTTTTTACCACAAAAAACAAAACAAACAATTTACAAACAATCCATTCAAACAATTAACTACCAAAAACAACAGATCAATTTAGTAACATTTCACACTCAATAATCAACAAATAGATTAGGATGCATTACTTGAAGCTTTAGTATTTTGCTAGTAGTTTAGACTTGACAATTTTTTTGAATTTCATCACAGAGTTTACATCTTTAACATCTTTTTCCAAAACATTCCACAATTCCACTCCCTTATTCGAAATAAAACGTCCCTTCAAACTAGTCCTATATCTAGGTTTAACAAATATTTCAGTTCCTTTTAAACTGTAACGGCTTTCTCTCTTTATGAAAAACATTTGAACATTTGTAGGTAGCACATTCTTATGAGCCTTATGCATTACTAACAAAATATTATAATCTACCAATTCATGAAATTTCAATAATTTGAGTTGTTTAAATAATACATTTGATGGATGACGATAAGGCTTTCTAGCAATAATTCTCACCGCTCTTTTCTGCAAAATAAAAATAGAATTTGTTATAGTTGTACAGGCTTTACCCCAAACCTCCACACAATAAATTAAATGTGGAACAAAAATTGAGTTATATAGCAAATAGAGAGCCCTATCATTTAACAAGTCCTTTAGTTTATACAATACGCCAATAGATTTAGATAACTTAGTTTTAACAAAATTTACATGCTGTTTCCACGACAATCTCTCGTCAACAATTACACCCAAAAACTTCACCTCATCCACTCTACTTAGTTCAACACCATCAATTTTGATAGAAAATTTATCTATTTTATTTTTGCTAAATAACATATAGTTAGTCTTTTCTAAATTTAATGATAACTTATTTAAACTAAACCAAGTTTGTAATATTGAGATCTCCTCTTTTAACAACTCAAACATTTGTTTCAAATCATAACCAAAATAAAAGAAGGTGGTATCATCAGCAAAAAGAACACACCTTAGAATACCAGACACTTTTACCAAATCATTTATATACAAAATAAAAAGTTTAGGTCCCAGTATAGAACCCTGAGGGACTCCACATGTGATTCTGTTGAGTTTTGATCTGGTATTGTCTATCTGTACAAATTGACTTCTGTCCTCCAAATAGCTAGATACCCATTTCAAGGTCAGTCCTCGAATACCATATTTATTTAACTTCTCGAGGAGAATAGTGTGATCAACTGTATCAAAAGCTTTCTTTAGATCAACAAACAAACCCACACAGTGTTGCTTTTGATCAACAGCAGTGGAAATTTGTTCTGTCAATTCCATAAGAGCCATAGAAGTAGAGTTTTTAGATCTAAAACCATATTGGCTGTTAGTTAAAATGTTATAGTCATCAAGAAATTTGTCTAATCTAATCACAAATAATTTTTCAAGAATTTTAGAAAATTGTGGTAATAAGGAAATTGGTCTATAATTATTGAATATAGACTTATCACCATTCTTGAAAATAGGGACAACCTTTGCTACCTTCATATTATCTGGAAAAATACCAGTTGAAAAAGACAAATTACATATGTACGTGAACGGATCAATGACAGAAGACATTATGTATTTTACAACCAACATGTCCATATCATACCAATCCTTAGATCTTTTATCAGAGAATTTTTTTGTGACCATCATTATTTCATCCTTATCAGTTTCATATAGAAACATAGTATTTTTATGATCATTAAGTAACTATTTTGACCTAAACTGTTGTGTTTGCTGAGTAAAGATGTTCTAAGATTCAATTCAGTTTATTTATATAGCGTCAATTCACAAAAGAAGTAATCTCAGGGCACTGAACAGACAATTATTTTTAATGTCATGCTGTGATCTACAGTACTACCTCAGAGATCTACCAGTAGATCGCGATCTACCTAATGAGCACCCCTGCTCCAGAGCCACAGCTTGCAGACCCCTGTTCTAGACTCTAGAACAGGGGTCAAAACTACTTTAAGTAAGTCTTTACGTGAGTGCAGCTACAGTGTGCGCTCTCAGGACATGATTACCTGCAGTGTTCCGTCAGTGAGGACTGAACTTGGAAAAAGGGCCTTCTCCTACTCTGCTCCTGCTTCATGGAATATCTTACAAAAAGATCTGAAGCTCTCGACCTTGACTTCTCTAAATGGTTTTCAGAATCTGTTGGAATCCTGGCAAAAACCAATGCAGATTTGTTCCTGTCTTTGATTTTATACGTCTACCTTATAATGTTTTGCTAGTTTTTTGATACTTTGTTAAAAAAAAAAAAAAAAAAACTTTCTTTTGTTTTTTTCTCTCTTTTGTTTTCTATTGTTTATTGTTTGTTTGTTTATTGTTTATTGTTTAAGGAAATTCTACCACTGCTGTTCATTGTTCTTTAGTTTTAGCAGGTCGCTTTCGTAAATGAGCCCATGAGGTTCAAAAGATTTACCTGACTAAATAAAGGTTGAATGAATGAAAAACCCTCTAGAATCTAGAGGGTTTTGAATGAACAATCAATCAAAGACGAAACGTTTCTACATGCAGTTTTTTTTGTTTGTTTTTTGAATGTCCAGAGGACCAGACTTAGCTTTTCTAGAGGTACAATCAATCATTTCCCATGGCTAGCCGACACCCACAATAATGTATTTTGAGTAGCTCCATAAGGTACTTAAGCAGAACGTCATTTTCACTGATGGTAGATTTAGGCTGAGATTTATGACGTCCACTGTAAAAAATAAAAAAAACTTTCACCAGTACATGAATAATGGCCGTCTGCTCTTCAGCTGAAGTTTTCAGGCCTACTTGACCATGGAAGTCAGAGTGTGGGAGCGTTGGAAATAACTTGGGTGTGGGATGAGGGACAGGGATGGTTGTTAGGCAGGGCAGCAGCTGTTTGATGTCCCTTTGGTGAGAGGGCGAGACGGTGGTTAGGTGAGAAGCCCGAGGGTCCGAAGCTGCTTGAAAGGAACTGCTGAGAGCGGCCTTTACCACGGAGACAAACAGTGTTTGGTGCATGGAGGGACATTCTTCTACAAACCACACTCCAAATTTACCTCGTCTACAAAGTATATTTATTCTACTTTTCCTGCTCAGCTGATTTGAATACAAGTGCACACAGGAAAATTTAAAAAAGTTAGAGTTTTGAGGATATTTCAACAAAAAGCTGCACAAACAGAGCAGCAGACACCTCGACAACAAAGCTAGACGAGCAAACCAGGAATAGAAACATTACGTGCAAAGCACACCCTTTCTGCGGCGGCCACAGCTAGGTTAAACTGGGTGCAGAGGAAATAGATGGTTTGAAATGAACATGGATACAGCTGTGCACGGCTATAAAAACACACCGGAGAAGTCTGAAGCAATCCTCGAAACTTTTATAAAGATGCTGGTGGTTTTTACAAAAACACTGAGGTTTGCTGGAAGGAACATGTGTTGATTAGGGGTTGAACAAGTACATAATTTAAATACTTGACATTAACATAATAATACTCGAGTAGAGCTCGAGTAGTTGATGATGTCATAGGATCTCAAGATGCAAAAAATAATTAACTAATTAAAACCGCAAAAAAAAAAGAAGGAATTTATTATTTACAAAAAAAGACCAACAAAACATTGGGAGCATATTATGCTTCTATCATTTATCTTACAGCAAATAAGTCACAGGAAACACAAAACTGTTAGTTATTAGCTGCAAAAGTGAAGAAAAAATGTGCGGCACGTCAAAAACGAAACTAAAACAGTGGGGCAATTGACCACCCCGCACCACCGCCTGTGGTGCTGCACATTAAGTTTAGTTTTAGAGATTAATATGTTAATAGATTTTTACAAGTTTAGAGATTAATATTTTTTGCCTTTTATTTGTGAAACAAGGTCAGAGGAAGCTGGTTCTGGTTCGGTCATTGGACCCGGTGTTACACCGCATTCCGTTCAGATCTGTTCCGTTCAGATTTCTTCTATTTTGCATAACATACTAAAAACTATGTTATGCAAAATAGAAGAAATCTGAACGGAACAGACGTTTACATAAATGAACATCTTACCAAAAAAAATGGAAAAATTGCAAAAGAAGCAAGGTGGTTAAAAAACAAAGAAAAAAAATAGCATCAACATGGACTAGAAATGGATACGTCTTTATCAAAGCAAAGGAAGGGTCTCAGCCTAAAATGATAAAAGAGCTGACGGATCTGGATGAATTCAAGAGATGAAAAATTACAAATCAATGAAACAACTCACAATCAAAATGGATAAAATATACGGTGAAATGAACAAATACATTAGAACATGACAACATACGAAGACTCAGAACCTAAAATATATAATGTTGAAAATGTGATTGATGCAAATTTTTTTCCTGTAATAAATGATAGCGAATATTATAATGAAGAGCAGTTTAATGACATCAATATATCAAATGGAGTTCTCTCCATTATTCACTTTAATAGCAGAAGTATAAATGCAAACATATCCAAAATAACAGATTACTTAAAACAATTAAATAGAACTTTTACGATAATAGCGTTGTCAGAGACATGGCTTAATGATGATAACACTAGTAATATTCACATCGAGGGGTATGAATTATATCATATGAACAGAAATAATAAAAGAGGTGGTGGTGTCGCACTATTTGTCAATAATGAAATAAAATGTAAATTAAATAATGAAATGTCAATAATAGTTGATAATATTATGGAAATGATAACAATAGAAATTATAAACAAAAACGATAAAAACATAATAATAAGTTGTGTATATAGATCACCAGGAGCAAATATAGAAATATTCACTGATAAAATCTTGGAACTAATGGAGAAAAGTTTTAATAAAAATATTTTCTTGTGTGGAGACTTTAACATTGATATGGGAAATAAAACAGATTCAAATAACATAAGCACATTTATAAACTCAATGTACAGTTTAAATATGTATCCATTGATATCAAAGCCAACAAGAATTACAACTCATAGTGCTACAATAATTGATAATATTTTCACAAATATAACAAATGGGGATGTGATTGGTGGTATCTTAACGACCGACTTAAGTGATCATTTACCAGTTTTCACAATCTTTAAAAATGATCAAAATATCACAAAAGCAGACACAACGAAGAAAAAAATCATAAACACATCAAAAAAAGTTTTGGAAAAATTGAAAGAGGATCTGGATAAACAAGACTGGAATGAAGTGTATGTTGATGATGCGAACAGAGCATATGATGAGTTTATGAATATCTTGGAAACCCTGTATGAAAAGAATTGTGTGCAAACAAATTACACAAAGAGAAATACGAATGATCAACCATGGATGACAAAAGGGTTAAGAAATGCATGTAAAAAAAAGAATTATTTGTATTCATGTTTCTTGAAATTGCGAAGTCAGAGCGCAGAAGAAAAATATAAAAAGTATAAAAATAAATTAGTAGGGATTATAAGGAAACATAAGAAAGAATATTATAGTAAATTATTAGATAAAACTAATGGTGATATGAAAGCAACATGGCGAGTAATGAATGGTGTACTGAAGAATCATAAAGCAAAAACTGGTATTTCAAAATATTTTGTAAAAGACAACGATGAAGTTCATGATGAAAATGAAATTGTAAATGGATTTAATCAATATTTCGTGAATGTTGGATCAAGCCTTGCAGCTAAGATACCAAAAGTAGATAAAAATATGATCCACTCAATTACAGGTTGTGCAAATAGTATTTTCCTAAATGGAACTAACAAAGAGGAAATAATGAATGTAGTAAAACATCTTACAGACAAGAGATCGAAAGACTGGGTGGACATGGATATGATGTTTGTAAAGGACATAATGAGTCATGTTATTGAGCCGTTCACATACATATGTAACTTATCATTTTCAACAGGAATTTTTCCAGATAATATGAAAGTAGCTAAGGTCGTTCCTCTTTTTAAAAATGGTGATAAATGTGTATTCAACAATTATAGACCTATATCCTTGTTACCACAGTTTTCAAAAATTCTTGAAAAACTATTTGTAAACAGACTAGACCAATTTATAGATAAACAAAATATTCTAAGCAGCAGTCAGTATGGGTTTAGATCAAAAAACTCTACATCAATGGCTCTCATGGAATTAATGGAACAAATAACTACTGCTGTCGATCAAAAACAACACTGTATCAGTATCTTTGTTGATTTAAAAAAAGCATTCGATACTATTGATCACACCATTCTCCTTGAAAAACTGAACAAATATGGTATTAGAGGACCAGCATTACAGTGGGTATCTAGCTACTTAAAAAATAGGAAACAATTTGTACAAATAAATGATGTAAGATCTGACCTCTGTAATATCACATGTGGAGTTCCCCAAGGCTCTGTACTTGGACCAAAGCTTTTTATTTTATATGTGAATGACTTGGTAAATGTGTCAGGACTCCTTAAATGTGTACTTTTCGCTGATGATACCACTTTTTTCTGTTCAGGTGAAGATATAGAACAAATGTTAGAATTGATAAAGACAGAATTTGTCAAGATACAAACTTGGTTTAAAATAAATAAATTATCATTAAATCTAGAGAAAACTAATTACATGATATTCGGTAATAGAAAGAAAACTGTCGATGTTCCACTCAAAATTGAGGATGTTGAGATTTGTAGAGTGAATGAGGTGAAGTTTTTGGGTGTTATCATTGATGACAAACTGACATGGAAACAACACATAAATTCTGTAAGAATAAAAATAGCTAAATCGATAGCAGTACTGTACAAAGTCAGAGACCTATTGAATGATAAAGCTCTGTATTTGTTGTATAACACAATCATTGTTCCACACTTAATCTATTGTATTGATGTTTGGGGGAATGCGTGTAAAACAATCACAAAGCCTATTTTTGTATTACAGAAAAGAGCTGTAAGAATTATCACTAGAAAGCATTACCGTCATCCATCAAGTACATTATTTTATCAACTAAAATTACTGAAGTTCCATGATTTGGTAGACTATAATATTTTATCAGTTATGTATAGAGCTCAAAATAATGCATTACCTTTAAATATCCAAATGCACTTTGTTAAAAGACAAAGTTGTTATAATCTTAAGGGAACAGAGTTGTTTGTAAAACCACAATTCAGAACCAGTTTGAAGGGACGTTCTACCTCAATTCAGGGAATTAGATTATGGAATGGCTTGGAGAATGTAGTTAAAAATGCCAAGTCAATGTTTACATTTAAAAAAATGATCAAAACAAATATGTTAAAAAAATATATGTGAAATAACGTAATGTGTATTGTATTAGTTAGAAAATTAGAAAGTGTTAGTCATTTTGTACTGTATTAGTATTAGTTAGAAAACTAAAAAGAATTAGTCATTTTGAACTGTTGGTTGAAGAATATTATTGTTTAACCTGATTGTTGGAAAAAGTTGGTTGAAGATTATTATTGTTTACATGGTTTGACTACTGTTGTTTAATCTGATTGCTGGAGATAAGGGGCAGATATAATAAGATTTATTCTTCTTTCTGCCACCTTTCATTTTTTTACATTTTGTACACTATCATTATGAGATTGCCTTGTATTGTTTCTTTTGTAAAAAAATGAACAAATTTAATAAACATAAACATAAACATAAACATAAACATTCTGCGACCTGCAACTGTTCATTTAACACCGCCCCCTATGGTCACAATACACGGTGGTCACAGAATATGGTGTAACACCGGTTTGCAACGCGCTCCAAAAAGGAAGTTTATTCATTTATACTAATTTATACCCATTTATTTATACTCATTTATACTTACTTACTCATTTATACTCGACTTGAAATAAAAAAACTCGATAGAGGTCCAAGTAGTCGATGTGTCGATTACTCGAGTAGTCTGTTACAGCCCTAGTGTTGATGGGGAACACTTGACGGTAAATAGAGCTTCCACTTTAAAACGACTGTTTCATAAGACGGTTGTTTTGTGACTGAATAAATCTCAAGTCACCCTGAATCTTGTGGGATGATTATATTGTACGTTACAAAAATACAAATCTTTTCTAAAAATGTTCCAGTTGAAAACGAGTTGTGAGATCAGGAGGGGAAAAGGTTCATCCACTGAAAGCTGATTGAAAAATGTTTGGCAGTTAGCAAAGTATCTTATGAATCGCTTAAAAGATTTTAATGGAACTTGTAGAGAGTACTCCCTGGATATACCATATTTTTCAGACATGCCACAGACTTCCGTTCTAGCACTTCCGCATTCATGAGCCGGACCGCGCACTTCCGGTTAGCGGGAATGACACAAACATAAATGACTAAATACAATTAATAAAACATCTACATACACACCAATAATAACTCTATACACATATAAATCCATATAAATCTATGCGACGTTCCCCCTACGGATAGCCGCGATAAATTGTCGCCCTAACCCCCCCTCGGAACAGCTGTACCCACCGGTGGGCGGACACAACGGAACTCACTTGTAGTGCCGGTAGCTCGCAGCCGCTTCCTGTTTTGGGTCGTTGTCATCATAGATATCATATATAGAACACTAGATACTCGACTGGTCTCGCCTATTGGAGCCGACGAGATTTCAGGTGGCCATCTTGGAGATGTCCACCGCTCCACTCAGCCTTATATATTTGGCAGGCACAATAAAGTATCAGCGCATTTAATCAATCATAACACGCTGAATAGTAATCACATTGTCACTTGTTTAAATTTTAGGCATACAGCAAATAAAACTGCATGTATAGGAATGTATAGGTTAGCATACTTAAATAATTTTGGTGGAATACAATACATTAATGTATGACATGTTTAGCAAGACACAACCAAAGATGCAATTTATTCACACACACATTATGTATACATATTCAGATACTGTAATTATATATATATATTCAGATAAGCATATATATAACTATATAAATATATA
>JBBPBX010019212.1:24873-44690 GCA_038048925.1 Garcialebias charrua
CCCACGCTCAGTAGAGGGAGGGAGGGGGAGGGGGAGCTTGACACGCGCTCAATGGAAACTTACAGAGGGGGGAGGGGGAGCTTGACGCGCTGGAACTTACAGGAGAGACCGGAGCAGAGGAGGTCAGGAGGGGCTAATATGCTAACTGTGGACTGCTGGACCGCGCATGGAAATACAGAGACCTTATTTTTTGGAGCAGAGGTTTATGAGGCAGAGGCTACAGCTAAGCAACGAGCTAACATGCTAACAGACGTTGCTGTAGTGGGCCGCGTGAAGCTGCAGGAACTCGGAGATGCACGAGCTAACATGCTAACAGACGGAGGAAGAAATGACCAGCTCCCAGTAAGAAATTAACTCTTTTTTTCCTTCATTATGGCTCCTGAATGTATGTTTTTTGATAATTATGTAGGGTAATGTGTTAAGATAGGCTAAGTGCTTGGTAGAAAATACAGTACTGTACTGTATGTATGAGGTGCCCTTTGGATGCATGAGGTGCCGTTTGGACGTATTTTCGACTTACGGCAATTTTCGTGTTACGAACGGGCGTAGGAACGGAACTCGTTCGTAAGTCGGGGACCACCTGTATTTTAATTAAATTGAAAACAAGGAAATGTAACTGTAGCACTAGCAGTTTAGCCTTTCAAAACATTTCTACAGCAGAATGTTACTAATAAAACAAATAATGTGATTTGTTTAATACAAATTAATAGGGGTGTAACGGTACGCTAAAATCACATTTCGGTTCGGTTCAATTACAAGGAGGGCTCGGTTCGGTTTACTTTCGGTTTATTTTCGGTACAAAAAAAAAGACAAAATAAAGACTTACAAAATGTTTATTTTGAAAATATGCCAAAAATATGTTTGTATTGTATTGTAGTAATAAATAAAAGTGACCCATTTGGATGATATTTTAAATAAACAGCACTCTACAATAAATAAATTATATTAAAAATAATAAAAATCTTAATGAATACAATAACAGTCAGAACCAGAACAATAAGCAGCAACAGACTGTTTACAATCTTAACTAATAAAGTTTTTGTCCAGTAGCACCAGTGTGGCTGTATTTGTCCTCATTACTCACAACCTCTTCTTGGTGGGACTGGTCCTGGAACAGTTCCAGAGTTCAATTCAGTCATCACACACTTCTTAGCTGCAGCAGGTGATCTCTGGTGGATTTCCCTGAAGTGGAAGGAGAGCAGCTACCTCTGTAACTGGAAATACTGGAAATAAAACACAGAGGTAAAAAAATAAGTTAATAAGATTATAATTTTAAATAATAATAAATTATAAATAATAATTATAATAAAATAACAATACCTCTTGAACGGTTGAATATCTCACTCATCATCAGGGCAGGGTTTAAATCAGCTCCAGGACTTGTTGACCATCAGTTTTAGTTTTTTCATAAAGAGCTGAACTTTTTGACTTAAGTGTTGACGTGATGGATGTCTCATAGCAAGGATCAACTGTGCATTAAAAACTTTCAGACTTAGATTCAGAGCTTTAAAAACTCATACAGTTTGTGTTATTGATCTGGACCCATCTAAATTACCTGATGAAGTTGTTTAAATGCAGCTGTGTTGTTAGCGCACTTTGTAGAAGTTGTTTAAATGCAGCTGTGTGGTTAGCGTACTTTGTAACAGCTCGTTCACGTTCTGATGACGTAGTTTCCAGCGCGTTCACGTTAGACGTGTTGCTGCTGCAGATCCAGTCTTCATGAAAAAACGTCCACACACACAGCTTTGTGCGCTCGTCTTTTAACAAGAAAACCATAACGTTAACAAACAGGAAACCGCAGCGAGAAGCTAACGGCTAATGCTGCGCGTGCTGCGAGATAATAGCTCCGTGCTGAAACGCGCCCAGGAAATTTTGTTCCGCGGCGCACATATTAACATTCAATGAGTGAAAAAATAACCGTTTCGGTACAGCACGTTCGGTTCGGTCCACCTCCGTACCTTTTCGGTTCGGTACACCAACTACAACCGTTACATGCCTACAAATTAATTATCTTGATGCTCTTTTATTTGTAAAGTTTGTAGAACCTAAGAGGGGTCGAAATTAAAGGGCATTGCAGCCATTTTAAAACAACGCAAACAAACATTTCACAGCGTTTCATATTAAATATTTTTATACAATACACTGTTACGCAGCTGTTTTTTTTGTGTGTGTGTTATAAAGTGTGCTGGGGCTTTTTGCCTAAAAACAATGCAGCGGCAGCTTGCTATAGCACTTCCTGTGCAGGAATATTATAAACTGAGTTCATTACATGAACTGTAGTTCTGCCGTGATGTGAGCGTTGTGGCACTTGAAGCTGCTCTTTGGGTCCGTTTGAGTCGGATCTTAAAAGTAGTTCCTTTAAAATGTTTTGTCTCTTGGATTTGAGTCGAAGATGGACACACTGTTGTACAAGACTTTAAATTGTTGACATGTTTGGAGAAGTCACGTCAGGAGAATGTTCTTCATCTGCGGCTCCTCTAATTTGTGGGGTCCCTCAAGGGTCTATCTTGGGCCCACTGCTTTTTAACCTTTACATGTTGCCTTTGGGGTTCATTTTTAGAAAGCTTAACATCCCTTTTCGTTACTTTGCTGATAACACTCGGTTGTATTTGTCCATTGAGTCAGACAGGGTCACTCCACTGGAGCCACTCTTGAACTGTCTAAACGACTGGCTAAAACTAAATGTTCTGAATTTAAATGAAAATAAACTGAAGTCACCAGCTTTGGTAAATGTAACCCCCTTAATGTTCTTGGCCCCTTGGCTTCACACAGCCACTCCAATGTCAGGAATCTGGGAGTTATTTTTGATAGTGCTTTTAAATTAGACAAACAGATAAATGCAGTCAAATCCGGCTTCTTCCATCTAAGACTTATTGCCAAAGTGAAGTCTTGTCTCCATGTCAGAGACCTTGAAAAGCTGATTCATGCTTTTATTACCTCTTGTATGGACTATTCTAACACATTGCATGTTGGTTTAGAGCCTGGCTAATCTTCAGAGTATTTAAAACCTTTGTGTTTTACAGGATTCTTGTATCTGAAATAAATTTTGAGTTCTGTTGTTGAATCGTGAAGATACTGTATTCCACTTTTTGTCTTTCTTTTAAAAACTATGTTAAAAAACTCTGCCCTCCACACAGCTCTCACACATCTGGACACGAAGGACTCTTATGTTAGAATGCTGTTCATCGACTTCAGCTCGGCATTCAACACCATCATCCCCCAACAGCTCATCCATAAACTGGACAGTCTGGGGCTGAACACCTCAATGTGTAACTGGCTGCTAGACTTCCTGACCGGGAGACCACAGACAGTACGGATCGGGAGTAACACATCTAGCACCATCACATTGAACACAGGGGCCCCACAAGGATGTGTGCTGAGCCCCCTTCTATTCACCCTGCTAACACACGACTGCACACCATCGTACAGCTCCAACCACTTCATCAAGTTTGCGGACGACACAACAGTGGTAGGTCTCATCAGCAACAACGATGAGACGGACTACAGGAACGAGGTGAGCCGCTTGGCCTTGTGGTGCGGACACAACAATCTCACTCTCAACGTGGAGAAGACAAAGGAGATTGTCGTGGACTTCAGGAAGAGGGATGCACAACATGCCCCTCTGACCATCAACAGCACCGCAGTGGAGAGAGTGGACAGCACCAAGTTCCTGGGAGTGCACGTCTCGAAGGACCTGTCCTGGAGCAGGAACACTGCAGCACTGGCCAAGAAGGCTCACCAGCGCCTCTACTTTCTCCGCAAGCTGAAAAGGGCTGGAGCTTCAACCCCCATCATGTGCACCTTCTACAGGGGTGCCATAGAAAGTGTCCTGACCAGCTGCATCACGGTGTGGTTTGGTGCATGTACTGCATCATGCCGCAAGAGCCTCCAGCGCATCGTGAGAGCAGCTGAGAAGATCGTCGGCACCTCCTTGCCCTCACTGCAGGACTTACACAGCAAACGCCTCACTCGGAAAGCCCACTGCATGGCAGGTGATCCCACACACCCACTACACAGCCGCTTTAGACTGCTGCCATCAGGGAGGAGACTGAGGAGTCTCCAGGCTCGTACCAGTAGACTGAGAGACAGCTCTGTTCATCAGGCAGTCAGAATGCTAAACACTCTGCCTGCTCTGCCTCCCCTCCCATTTGAACTGCCTTAACACAAAAAACTTTCTCACACATTACCACTCAACACAAAGTTTTTAACACTGGACTCTGTGTCATCAAACGGGTTATTCACTAAACTCTCGGTCATGTGCTCATTCAGTTTGCACTACTTCTCATATTTGCACTAATGTTTGTATTACATTACTGCCTATAGTCTACTGTTTACATTCACTGTTTACATTTATTAATACGGTTTACATTTATTACTACTGCTTTACATTTATTACTACTGTTTACATTTACACTACTTTTATCTACACTACTGCAGATACATACTGTATACAGTATTCTCTGACTAGCCTTATAAGGATGCCAAATGTGCCTTATGTGCCTTACTGCATATGCCACTTTGCCTATATACCAACATCAAATACTTCATACATATACTGTGTACATTAACTTATAACTTATATGCTGCTGTGCCACTCTTTGCAAATGTCAATGCTAGAACCTTCAGTTTATTTTATAGATATACTTTTTATACTTTTTATACTACTATGCAAAAACTCAGGACAGTATTACACTTTTATTATTTCATTTTATGCTTATGTTCATTGGGTGTTTGGTGTTTCAGTGTTGGTGTAAATTTTCATACTTTTATACTATTATGAAAAAACTCAGGACAGTGTTACACTTTTACTATTTTATGCTTATGTTTATTAAATGTTTTAGTGTTTAGTGTTTGTTGCACCGAGGGACTGAGAGAAACGCAATTTCGGTCCTGTGTATGTCCTGTACATATTGCAGTTCTGACAATAAAGTTGACTTTGACTTTAAATTGTTGCAGCTCAGAGTTAAACAAATGAGAAATATATATAAAAAAAAAACATGAGCAAACAAACTAGACACTCATTTCAAAATGAGAAAAATATTAAAACTAATCTGCGTCCCAATGTTAGCGCTTTAACACCTTCTAAAGAATCAAAACAAATGTTTGGAAATTTATTTATTTGACCTGAACAACCAGCCGAACTTCGGCTTTTTTTTTTCTTCAAATCAATCCGAGCTGAAGCGGGATAATGACCACCCTTAAATGATGATTGACATGTGATTTAGGCTTCTATTGCCTCCCTCTATAAGGAGCAGGAAGAAGCCGATGTTAATGCAGGCGTTCAGGATGTCGGTCTCGTCACGGAGGACTCGCGTGCCGACAGATCGTTTGGAACGTCTTGAATCATTTACAGCTCAGAGACCGAGCCTCTTCTTCGCTGCATGCATAATTGAGGATGAGTGCAGCTTTTAACAGATGTGATGAGCTGAGAGGTCAAAGGTCAGCGGGACCTCTGGTCATCCAGCAGCTGCAGTCAAAAACACAGAACAGGTTGTGGAGTGATTCTGTCTGCACACGCATGACGTCTGAATCAGCTGAATGTTTTTTCATTGGAGCTCCATCTGGAGTCAGTTTTCTCGTTTTCTGCCTCTGAGTCATAATTTAGTTGTTTCGTCGTGAAGCCTGTTAAATTTCTCCGGGATCAGCTGAACATCTGCTTTTCTTAAAGGTTTCACCAAACGAGTTTCATCGTCGCCAAAACGGTAAAACTTCGGCCTGGAGCTGCAGCTGACGTCAGAAACAAGAAAAACAAAACGGAGGCGTTCGAGGAAAAAAAGGCTAATTGGAAACAGGAAGTCCTGCACTTTATATGAAGAGGAAGATTGATGATGAACGACTCAGAGATGAGCTGAAAGAGCTGAAGTTGTTCAAACTAAAACAAGAAAACACTAGCTAAAAGCTAAAGAATGATAACATTAGCTAAAAGCTAAAGAAGGAAAACACTAGCTAAAAGCTAAAGGACAACACTAGCTAAAAGCTAAAGAAGGAAAACACTAGCTAAAAGCTAAAAAAAGGAAAGTACTAGCTAAAAGAAGGAACACTAATTAAAAACTGAAATAAGGAAAATGCGTACTAAAAGTTAAAATAAGTCATAGCATGCACATTAAAAAGGAACACACCACCTAAAAGCTAAAAGAATAAAAACTCTAGCTAAAAGTAAAAAAAAAACACCAGCTAAATTTTAAAAGAAGGAAAACAATAACTAAAAGCTAAAAAAGAAAAAAGTTAGCTAAAGAGTTAAAGAAGGAAAGCAATAGCTGAATGCTAGAATAAGTGAAACCTCATCTAAATGTTTCAAAAGGGAAACAATAGCTAAACTTAAAAAAGGAACTCACTAGCCCAAAGGTAAAACAACCTCCCACGCCCGAGTTTGTTCCTCAGCAACTACCTGAGCTGCATGCTGTTTGGACTGCCGGTACCCATCAGCTGCTTCCGAGGTCCCACAGGCCAAAAAGGCACAATAGGACTCCTTCTTCAGCCTGACAGCATCCCTCACTGCCGGTGACCATCAGGGTTGCCACCATGACAGGCACCAACAACCTTGTAGCCACAGCTCCGATAAGCCGCCTCAACAATAGAGGCGCAGAACATAGCCTACTCTGACTCAATGTCCCCCACCTCCCTCGGGGAATGTGTTCAAAGCTCTCCCGGAGGGGGGAGTTAAAGCTCCGTCTTACGGGAGACTCTGCCAGACATTCCCAGCAGACCCTCACAATATGTTTGGGTCTGCCAGGTCTGACCGGCATCTTCCCCCACCATCAGAGCCAACTCACCACCAGGTAGTGGTCAGTGGACAGCTCCGCCCTCTCTTCACCCAAGTGTCCAAGACATGAGGCTGCAGATCAGATGAGACAATAACAAAGTTGATCATCAAACTGCAACCTAGGGTGTCCTGGTGTGCCAAGAGCACATATGTACACCCTTATGCTTGAACATGGTGTTTGTCATGGGCAATCCATGACAAGCACAAAAGTTAAATAACAGAACACCACTCAAGTTTAGATTGGGGGCCGTTCCTCCCAACACACCCCTCAAGGTCTCACTGTCATTGCCCACGTGAGCGTTAACGTCCCCCAGTAGAACAAGGGAAGGACTCCAAAAAGGGTGGGTAATCTGAGCTGCCGTTTGGCGCATAGGCACAAACAACAGTCAGGACCCATCCCCCCACACGTAGGCGGAGGGAGGCTACCCTCTCGTTCACCGGGGTGAACCCCAACATACAGGCACCAAGATGGGAGGCAACAAGTATGCCCACTCCTGCTTGGCGCCTCTCACCAGGGGCAACTCCAGAGTGGAATAGTGTCCAACCCCTCTCAAGGAAACAGGTTCCAGAGACAGAGCCATGCGTTGAGGCGAGGTGAGTCCGACTATTTCTAGACGGAACCTCTCAATCTCACACACCAGCTCAGGCTCCTTCCCCACCAGAGAGGTGGCATTCCACGTCCCAATAGCCAGCTTCTGTAGCTGAGGATCAGATTGCCAGGGTCCCCGCCCTTGGCCACCACCCATCCCACATTGCATCCGTCCCCTTCGGCCCCTCCCACAGGTGGTGAGCCTATGGGAAAGGGGACCCATGTATCCTCTTTGGGCTGTGCTCTGTCGGGTTTCATGGGTAAAAGCCTGGCCATCAGGTGCTTGCCAGCGTGCCCCACCTGAAAAAATCTTCCTGCAATCACAGTACATTCCATAGAACGTGTGCCCGCAAAGTTTCATTGTACATGCTGGCAAAGATTCTCAGTCGTCCAGGACATGATAGAATCAAAAAAGGCGTTCAATAGCCTATATGCCACGGGTAGTGGTGACGTACTTCCGTTAAAATATGATCCATGCGCTTCACTTCCGGCTCTCATCTACTACTGTTGTTGTTAGCGGTAGCTTCTAGAACTAGACCATGTAAAAGACACAAAAGGTAAATTATCTGCGAGCTACTGGTACAACAAGAGAGAATTGTTGTGTGCCGTTGTGTCCAGTGAATAGCAGGTACAATAGAGCGCTTAGTTTTTTATATTTTAATGCCACAGTTCGTGGCTAACCGAGTTAGCCTTAAAGCTAACACTCGGTTGTAGCTGGCGTTTTAAACCTCAGAATATTCAAGAGCCAGCATCAAACAGTGGTTAAAAAGGAGCTGTACCTGCATTGTTCCAGTGGAATAGATCCCTTCCACTTCCATGACCGGGGCTTTGGGAGAAGCAGTAGAGAGGACAGCGAGGAGGAGGAGAACACAACAACAGCTGCTGCAGCTCAGTAAGAAACGCCGCAGTGAAGAAACACGATTATCACTCGACTCCACACCCTGCACTTGTAGATTTAATGTTGGAGTCATGATGAGTGATTTAATAAAAGTTTGTAACTACATACTTTTAAAATAATATTCAGATTTTAACATATGTTTTCTAATCTGTAAATATGTTTGTAAACTCTTAGTAACTTCAGGGCTGTTACACCTCTGAAATATTCTCTGCTGTTTCCTTTAATATGAAACCAGAACTGTTTCACTCCAATTAAACATTTAATTTCCTGAGATGTAATTAATTTATTTTAAAGCATAACTCTCATAAAGAGTTCTCCGTTTGGTTTTTTACTTGTAGGTAAATATGAACACTTGTTTTTTTTTCCAGGTTTGCATCATCTGACCTCCTGATGTGTTTCTGGCCCATGACTGCTCTGCTCTGCCATTCATGGTCGGTGTTCACCAAGAACTGAGAGGAACTCCCCATCAAGTTCAACTTGTGTTTATTTGTCTTATACAGGTTAACACAGAGTTAACAGTACAATGAAGTGCTCAGGATGAGAAGAGCAGATTTGACTTGCTAAAAATCAAAGAACAAACTACTGTATGTATACTAAAAGCATGCACAGTGAAAAAGTAATTATAATATTCACAAAGTCCTGAAGAGAGACGGATATAACAATGCAGCAGGATGAATTTGAATTAACTACTGCAAGTATTTCAAGCTAGTAATATAAGCTAACATGCACATAAAGTTTTAAATATATATATATAAATATATACACATACAGTATATATAATATATTATTATATATATGTGTATATATTTATATATATATATATATATATATATATATATATATATATATATATAGTATATATATATATATATATATATATATATATATATATATATATATATTTAAAACTTTATGTGCATATATATGTATGCACATAATCAACATTACACAGGTTGTGTGACAGGTTATTGCACAAGTACTGTAGTGACATTGAGATTTAATTATTAGTTATTACCAGTTGTTCAGTGTTATTTATTGATTATTTAACCACACCACCCCGTCAACTCATACCCTGCAGCCCGTTGAGTTCTTCCTGTTCTTAAATGACCTTGACCTTGGATCAAAGCAACGGGACCTTGCTGACCCGTACGGTGTCCATCAGTCCACGGTCAGACGGATTTTCACAGCAACTTTGTATTGACAGTACTCGGCTCTACCTGAAGAGCAGATACATAAAAATCTACCTGCAGACTTCAAGGACTACCCTGACACTACAGTCACACTACTTACTACTTGTAAGAAAATAAAATGTTCAAAACATTCTGACTTTTGTCTTCATTGATGTATTATCACCCAAAAAAAATGTGTACTGTATTTTGGTTTAAGACAGGCTTAGAGTCGTTTTAGCCATTTTATTAAAAAGAAATTTGATAATGTTACATTACTGTACAAAACGTATGAGTCAAGCTAAATGAGGCACAATATTTAAACACTGTTTAAATTATATTATTATTATTACATCTTCTGACTAACTCCCAGCTTCCTCGACTGCTTTTGGAGATTTAAAAACATGTAATCAGTCAGATTACAGTGCTCAGTGGAACAACTTGTTTGTATTTGGATCCAATCTCAGCTCCTCACTGCTTCCCTCATGTTTGAGCTGTAGCGGTGGTGTCTTCCCACGTCTCACAAACATCTAGGATGGACCAGGGGTTCCCTCATCATCACCAACACCTGCCGTGTCCTGTGCAGTGAAAGAAAACATCTCTTATTAAGGCCTGCTACAAACAGTGATTTAACAGGTTTGACTTCAGCTCAACTTTTGTAAACAAACTTGAATTAAAATAACTTTTGTTTCTAAATCTGCTCTAAATCTCCTGCCTCCTTGTTTGAAACTGAACTGTCAGGTGGCTTTGACTCAAACAGTGGGGCTTCTGGCTCTTCCTCATGGACTGTAAACACTCAGCCCTAACTGACTTCTCCTGCCTCCTTGTTTGAAACTAACATTTGTGTTAATAAGAAAACATTGTACAGACAAAACACGTTTACTCAACAGATTAGCAAGGCTAACTATGTTAGCTGTGTTAGCCTACATGAGGCAGTTTGGTGAACTGAAAACAAATACCGACTTACCTTCATATTTATTTATGTAGTTGGACACAAAGCTTAAATCCTTTATCCTTCTTAGATGTGGGCGCTTTAGAGAAGGTCTGAATTATTCTGTAGACATTATTAACAGTGACTGTCGGCAAGTCCTGCAGAGATCTCGTGAAGAACGCCATCGCTAACACCGCGTTGACTGCAAACCGGAAGTGCGCCGCATGTGTAATGAATGCGGAAGTGCTGGAACGGAAGTCCGTGGCATATAGGCTATACAGAAACAACTGGACTTTATTTGTAACAGAAATTAATTAAGCCCTGCTTTCACACGCTGAACGTTGAATGTGTCTCATGTATGTGTTATCTCAAATATGTGTGTGTATTTGCTTTTAATTACATAGGTTGGTGCATGTCACCTCGGCCTGTTTATAACCTTCACTCACTCACAGTCTGCTCAATGAATTGATAAAGCTCCCCGGATGGGAAGCAAAACGTTTTCTGTTACAAATAAAGGTCAATTGTTTCTGTATTGAACACCTTTTTTGGTTTCATTGTACAGTTAAGATTTTAGTATTAACTTACAAGAGAGCAGTGCAGGCCAAGAAAACAAGTTGTATGCCAATGTCCACCACTGCTGAGGGAATACCGTACTGAAAAATTAATATTTGTAGTATTGAAGATGAGTGCTTTTCTGAGCAATATATGAACAGGGAATGCAAGTAAACCATAATGGACTTGGTGCAAGTTATTTAAGTGGAATGGAATTGTACAATGTGTAAAAATTGCTTTTTTTGCTTGTTCACGGCAACGCATTTTGGACGTTTGTCTCTGGGATCTTGTCCGTTTGGTCATGATCCAAACATCATGCCCATAGGTGAGGGTCGTAAATTATAGATGGACCAGTAAATCAGGAGCTTTGCCTTTTGACTCAGCACTTTATTCACTACAACTGCCTGAAACATTGCTGAGGATGATACCCTAATCTGTCAATCAATCTCCTGCTAGATCCTAGCATCACTCGTGAACAAGACGCCAAGATATTTGAACTCCTTCACCTGAAGCAAAGTTCCCAAGCATGGTAAGGAGGGAACATTTCACCTATTTCCTGTCACAAACCATGTCCGCAGAATTAGAGAAACTGACTCTTGTTCCATTAATTTCATACTTGGCTGCCAACAGTTCATAGCTCACTGAGGGTCTTAGCCCGAAGATGCTAACAAAACTCCATCATCTGCATAAAGCAGAGTTGATACCCAGAGATTCCCAAACCAGAAAACCCCCTCTCCATGACTGTACCTTAGATTCTGTCTATGACCATTACAAACAGGATCAGAGACAACAGACAGCCATGGCAGAGCCCAACCCACTCTGAAATGAGCTCGACTTTATGCCAAGAATGTGGACACAGCTCCTGCTTTAGATTTACAGGAACTGAATAGCTCTTCAAACGAATCCAGGCATCACATACTCTTGCAGCAACCCATACAGATAGCCTCAAGGAATACAAGCCTTCTCCAGTTCCACAAAACACATCATGTAAACCAGAGAAGCAAACTCCCATCACCCCATTAGCAACTCTGCAAAAGTAAAGATCAGGTCCACTGTGCCATAACCAGGACATAAGCTACACTTCTCCTCTTGAATCTGAGGTTTGGCAATCGGTCAGAGCAGGGGTGCTCATTACGTAGATCGCGATCTACTGGTAGATCTCTGAGGTAGTACTGGTAGATCACAGCATGACATAAAAAAAAATTGTCTGTTCAGTGCCCTGAAATTACTTCTTTTGTGAATTAACGCTATATAAATAAACTGAATTGAATTGAATCTTAGAACATCTTTACTCAGCAAACACAACAGTTTAGGTCAAAATACCGTACTATCATTTTAAAGCCACATTACTATAGTTCATAATTTCTTATCTGGCAACCCGACTGACATGAAAACTACAGCATTTTTCATGTAAACCAGCTTATTCTTTGTTTATTACCCCCAATAAAAATTGAAAAATCACTAATATTTCCACAGGTTGTTTTCGTGTGAACGGGGCCTTATAGTAGGTAGATCACTTTGACTTGATCATTTCAAAAATAACTCGCATGCTGAAAAAGTCTGAACACGCCTGGGTCAGAGCCTCCCTTCCAATACCCTGGAATAAACTGTCCTGGGGAGGATGAGAGGTTTGATCCTATGATAGATGGAATATACACTTTAGTCCCCCTTTTTTTTATGGAAACCACCTGCCACTCCACAGACATTGTTGCATTCCTCCATTTGACAGTTAAGAGACATGTCAACCATGACAGCCCCAAAATGTGTGGTAACCCAAGTTGTGAAATGAACCTTTATCTTGCGAAGGTGCAGCATTGCAACACACCAAAATGGAAGCCACCACATGGCTTTTTTTCCAAACTTATCATGATCACAACACTGGTGGATGGATGGATGGATGGATGGATGGATGGATGGATGGATGGATGGATGGATGGATGGATGGATATGCAAAATGTATTTCCAATTACTCCTCTTCACTTTGCAATGGGGGAAACAAAAACTAAGACATAGAGAAAGGTTAGTGATAAAGAAGAAGAGCACATTGATCTCATATGAGAGGCATTACAGGAATACTTTTGGGTTTCACTTATGTCTTCCCTGCCTCATACACCATTTAACAACAATTTGCACATGTGTCACCAGGACACCCAGCAGCAAGGAGTTGTGCCAACATTTTCTCTGTGGGCTTAAAGTCATTGAAACTCTGTGTCATAGCTAAAAAAAAAAAGAGTTAAGTCTGGTCCTCTGGACATTCATTATTTATTTTTTGTTTTGTTTTTAGTTATTTTTGTTGTTGTTGTTGTTTTGTTTTGTCTTTTTGAATGTCCAGAGGATCGGACATAACTTTTTAGATTTTTCTACCTGGATTATTGAGCATGCATCAGGAGATCTGTGTCATTTCATAAAAATAAAAAAAAGCTCTAGGTAGACAAAACAGTATGGGGAAAAAAACAGTTGCTCTTTTTTCTTATGCAGTAAGGCATATAAGGCACATTGGGCATCCTTAAATAAGGCTAGTCAGAGAATACTGTATATGTATCAGCAGTAGTGTAGATATAAAAGTAGTGTGAATGTAAACAGTAGTAATAAATGTAAACAGTAGTAATAAATGTAAACAGTATTAATAAATGTAAACAGTGAATGTAAACAGTAGTATGACTATAGGCAGTAATGTAATACAAACATTAGTGCAAATATGAGAAGTAGTGCAAACTGAATGAGCACATGACCGAGAGTTTAGTGAATAACCCGTTTGATGACACAGAGTCCAGTGTTAAAATCTTTGTGTTGTGTGGTAATGTGTGAGAAAGTTTTTTTGTGTTAAGGCAGTTCAAATGGGAGGGGAGGCAGAGCAGGCAGAGTGTTTAGCATCCTGACTGCCTGATGAACAGAGCTGTCTCTCAGTCTGCTGGTTCGAGCCTGGAGACTCCTCAGTCTCCTCCCTGATGGCAGCAGTCTGAAGCAGCTGTGTAGTGGGTGTGTGGGATCACCTGCCATGCAGAGGGCTTTCCGAGTGAGGTGCTTGCTGTGTAAGTCCTGCAGTGAGGGGAAGGAGATGCCGACGATCTTCTCAGCTGCTCTCACGATGCGCTGGAGGCTCTTGCGGCATGATGTAGTACATGCACCAAACCACACAGTGATGCAGCTGGTGAGTACACTTTCTATGGCTCCCCTGTAGAAGGTGCACATGATGGGGGTTGAAGCTCCAGCCCTTTTCAGCTTGCGGAGAAAGTAGAGATGCTGGTGAGCCTTCTTGACCAGTGATGCAGTGTTCCTGCTCCAGGACAGGTCCTCTGAGACGTGCACTCCCAGGAACTTGGTGCTGTCCACTCTCTCCACTGCGGTGCTGTTGATGGTCAGAGGGGCATGTTGGGCATCCCTCTTCCTGAAGTCCACAACAATCTCCTTTGTCTTCTCCACGTTGAGAGTGAGATTGTTGTGTCCGCACCACAAGGCCAGGCGGCTCACCTCGTTCCTGTAGTCCGTCTCATCGTTGTTGCTGATGAGACCCACCACTGTTGTGTCGTCCGCAAACTTGATGAAGTGGTTGGAGCTGTATGATGGTGTGCAGTCGTGTGTTAGCAGGGTGAATAGAAGGGGGCTCAGCACACATCCTTGTGGGGCCCCTGTGTTCAATGTGATGGTGCTAGATGTGTTACTCCCGACCCGTACTGTCTGTGGTCTCCCGGTCAGGAAGTCTAGCAGCCAGTTACACATTGAGGTGTTCAGCCCCAGACTGTCCAGTTTATGGATGAGCTGTTGGGGGATGATGGTGTTGAATGCCGAGCTGAAGTCGATGAACAGCATTCTAACATAAGAGTCCTTCGTGTCCAGATGTGTGAGAGCTGTGTGGAGGGCAGAGGAGATGGCATCGTCGGTTGAGCGATTAGGTCGGTATGCAAATTGGAAGGGATCCAGGGAGGCAGGGAGGACAGATGTGATGCTTTTCATGACTAGCCGTTCAAAGCACTTCATCAGGATGGGGGTGAGTGCTACTGGGCGATAGTCATTGAGGCATGCGGGCGTTGCCTTCTTTGGGACAGGGATGATGGTGGTGGCTTTGAAACAGGTGGGGACGATGGCCTGGCTCAGTGAGATGTTAAAGATGTCTGTGAAGACCGCTTCAGTGGGACCGCAATTCTGTGAGATTCCTGTTTTTTCTGTCTGTTTGTCACTCTTCATTCCACAGCCAATCACTCAACTCACCACACCTGCTGCCATTCTGAGGAGGACTGCTGACTCACCTATTTAAGCAGCTGCCAGCCACCTCTTCAGCTCTGTTACATCTTCTTCCATTCGGACCTTCCATGGGCCTGACTCCTCTGGTGTTCTCTAAGACGTCTTCATTCACGGGTCTCATCCTCTGTGGATTATTACACCGTCCAGCTCACCAGCTCCTCTCTCTAACGGGACTCTCTCTCTCTCCACTGGCTGCAACCCCAGGAATCCCTCCTTCTACTCTCCTCCAGAACACCTCCTGCAAAACAAAGTAAGAATTTCAATTCTTCAACTCAAGATTCAAAACCATCATACCTACGGATATATACTCACCAACTCTCTCCCCTTCCTTTGCAGCTGCTCAAGTACTTTTTGTCTGCACTGTAAATAAACTCACTAACCTTTTGCCCTGCCTTGTGTCCTTACTTCCTTGGTCTGCTATTTGGGGTCGACGTTAAACCAAACCTGATAGTATGTCCCAGCCAATGGACCCCCCAGGCACGACTGAGGAAGTAAGGGGCCAGTTTGGGTCAACATTACAGCAGATTGTCACTCAGCAGCAAACCACCCAAAAGAACCTACTGCAACTGGGGAGCATGGTGTCTTCTCTACAGAAGGAGTTGTCAACTCAAACAAAACCAAATGAAGTTCCTTGTAAGGAACCAGACATTCGTCCTTCTGAGATTTTTGAAGGTAACACACAAAAATGTGGCGGCTTCATTCTCTAATGCGAGTTGGCTTTTAAACTAGCTCCAATTACCTACGACTCTGACTTTGCTCGCATTACTTACATTATACGTAAGTGCACTGAAGGGTGAGGCGCTCCAATGGGCACAAGCCTTCCTCCGCCGACATCCCGTCGACCGCTTGTCTTACTCCATGTTTTTGAAGAACTTTCTCCAGGTGTTTGACCACCCTCTCCAACAGGAGGAAGCGGCCCAAAAACTATTTTATAAAGTATTCCTAGTGTATTAAAACAGTGGGTATTGTTTTAATATATGCATTTGTGAGCTTTTTTTAATCCAAGGTACTGTGTTTGCACAGCTATGCATTTCAAGAATACTGTATATACTGTTCAAATTTATTGGAATTTTTATTTGTTATTCAAAACCATTTACTATGCAAGTCCATTAACGTTGGGATAAAGTTTTGCAGCAAGTCCGTTTACCTAAAGTTTTGCTTCTGTAAACTCTGTCTTTGATGGAACAGCAGCTAGCATGTACACCTTTGCCAATCTGCAAGTACATTTTTCATTACCATTGTGTTTATTTTAATTTTTTTTCATTCAACCTTTATTTGAACAGGCTAGTTCTCACTGATCCTCAAGGACTCATTTACAAGAGAGACCTGTTACATACAGACATACAAAGCAGATAAGGAAAAGAGAACATAAGAGGGTGAAGGAGGTAAAAAAAAAAAAAAAAAATCTCACACCATGTCCTGGACGGGGCACAGTGTGAAAGGTGCAATAAAAGACCTTGAAACATAAACCGCAACATACAATGACATCATAGTACATTTATGCATGAGGATGTCAACAAAGGTGGCGAGTTATCTGTGGACAATGCCAGAAAGTTTCAAAGTTCTGATAAGATGGTACAGTGTCTACCAGCGGCTCAGTTCTGATAAGGCCCACAGATGTCCTCGGGAGTGGGGGGGAGGAGGAGGGGAGGAGCAGCAGAGCATCATTATTCACATAACCTCTGGGATACATTTGAGATAGCTGGCCTATTCAAGGCCAAGCGGGAAAGTCAGATGTGATAACACCAATTGTTTTGGGAGAGGCAGATTCTGCTTGAAGTCTCAGTCTGTAGAGCATGAAACTCTTTTAATACATATACACATCAGCTGTGGCTATCGTTATAATTTGTAATCAAACAACACTGCAAAGGAATAATTTCACAAGAGACCTAACTGACAACCGACCAGGTACTCAATGGATATGTACCTTGATATGTAAACGGTATGTACTGGACTTTATGTAATGCTGCCATCCATCCACCCACACATCCATCCACACATCCATCCATTATCTTCACACATGTCTTCCTTTTTGAGTTGCAGAGGTCACTAGTGCCCATGTCCAGCAGTCAATATGTGAGACATGGGTGACACCCTGGAAAGGTCTCCAGTCCATCACAGGGCTACTTAGAGACAAATAAGACAATCATTTACTCTCATTCACACCTAGGGACAATTTAGAGTTACCAGCATGCATGTTTTTGGGCTATGGGAGGAAACCAGAGTACCAGGAGAAAATCCACACATGCACAGACAGATCATGCAAACTCCACCCAGAAAGGTCCAGCCAGGATAAAATCTGGCAACTTCCTCACTGAGAGGCAACAGCTCTACCAACTGAGCCACCATGCTTCCATATATTCCTACTCTGCCTTAAAAACCTTGCGGCAGTAAACAAACAAATACAGTCTCATTGTTACAGTGTGAGCAGTTGCAGAGTGTCTATGAGGCAAACATGCAATGCAAGTTAATGCAAGTTGATAAACTTTTAATTTGCATTCTTTAACAAATGTTCAAATATTGGAAAGTCATTTAGTTTCACTCATCCACATTTAAACGGTTTTTGGTCATAAACATAATATTTTTAAATATTTTTCTATTTTAAAAGTTACTCTTTGTGTCTTTTTGCACTTGAGGCATGTCAGGAGATTTGAAATTGTCTACACTGGAGGAGCTCACATAGCCCAAAATGGATTTTGTTTCCTAGAAACCACAACAAATTCCAAGTTTGATTTTTGTTTTTGAATTTCATTTAATTGTTTTTTTACACTTTGCTAGCTTTGTCTTAAACCTTAACTGCTAGCTGAAGAGGTTCTCTATAGAGAGATAATGAACATTGTCGAGAAAAAAAAAAACAACATGTCCTTGTTTAAAAATCTGTAGCCATGCTCAGAATATATGCATAATACATAGCTAATTTTAAACATGATCAAACATTTTTCTGTAGCTGCACAAAATGCAGAATTTTAAACATACTGAACAAACTATTTTTTTTCTTGTCAATACTGAGGAAACGGGACATGTTTGGTGAATGTGTAGCTGTTGTTTATCAAGAATCCACTCATCACTGATAAAATCACATATACATAAAAATGCCTTTGAAAAGGAGGAGAGGCAGAAAGGAAATAAAACTAATGAGGTGATACTCACCACCTGGTTTCCTTCGCATACCCTGTTGAATATTTTGGCCACATATTTCAGTCTTTGTTGCAGCAGATCACAAGACTTTGTCTCTGATGGTGTGGGACTCATTGGTTTTGGCAAATTCCCAAGAGTCTGTCATGGGCTGTTTAGTGAGGAAAAGCTTTTGTCTCATCACTCTGTAAAGACATGTTTGACTTTGTTCTTCATTGATGGATGTCTTTATACTACGTGCTCCCTTACACCAGTGTTGTACCCATTCACTTGCTTATCACATTTGGGATTTAAAAAAATAAAATCATATTACTCAGTTTCACAACCAAACCATGGAAAGTTAATGGCAGCAGACAGAACAAGACTTTGATTTCTGAGCACTTAAAAACACAGCAGTACTTGTAGCTGAATTTACGTTCTTTTTTATTACCCTATTTGTATATTTATAGCTCCTTCTTCAGACTCCTGTCCTCATATGTAAGATTCAAACAGTGGAAATAAAAAAAACAGACATGACATGAGGTGAGACACTACTGTTTAATCAATGACAATTTTAGAATACATTTGACACACTTACATCAACCCTTTTGATGGTGAATAATGGTGGTCTGGTGAATAATTACCCCCCCCCCCACACACACACACACACACACACACACACACATACACACACACACACACATCTCTAAACGTCACAGACAGTAAACAGACTCAAAAAAATTGCTTCATATCGCTTTCTGAGTGTAGTTCAGTTGTGAGATCTTTTGATTCAAACTAAGATGGATTTATGTGTCACAGACAAAAGGATGGAAATGATAGGAGACAAGAAGGTACTAAAAAAAACAATGGGTCAAATGAGACAAATGAGATGGGCCTCCTGACACATTTCTGACTTGTGGGCTAACAAGCGATTCAGTCAGTCTAATAGTTTGGCTTGATCCTTAAATTCAAGCCCAGTCACATATATTTATATGCAAATGGCCAGAAAAACAAACAAAAAAACAAAACAAAAAAAAAGTAATATTACTAATTTTATCAAATGCTTAAAAATTGACTCTTGCGTCACATTTACCAGACAAACAACATGTGGAGCTACTCAAATTACTATCAACAGGGGCCAAAGCAGGAGCCAGCCTTTGATTTGCTATGTAGGCACTCTGATTTGTTTATCTTAAACTGACTTTATTTTAAAGTCATTTTGTTTTACTTTTATTAGTTTCAGGTGCTTACTTACCAGGCTCTGCAGAACAGGAGTGGCTCGGTTCCAGTCCGACCCGGTGGAGGAAAGGGGTCCCGGTACAGCATGACTGAAGCCCACCGCCCCATCCAGCTTGATGTGTGTGTGTGCTACTGCTCCAGGGGTGAGGCTGCCTAGGATTTGGTCCACCGCCTCTGGCCCGGTCCGGACCAGCACCACACGACCAGAGCCTGACTGAACCTCGCAGTCATCTGTTGTCTGCAGCCCCCAGGATCCAGGTCACTCTGAGTCCAGATCAACTGCAGCCCAGTTACTCTGCAGTGAAGAAACAACTTGAAGGATG